>CM059197.1:42096755-42227325 GCA_030323885.1 Branchipolynoe longqiensis
AAAAATAAAACCACAATTGGAAAAGTAACACGAATGGAGTAAACTTCATTCACAGTGGCCCATCCGCATAATTATTCTTTTTTCTGTAAATTACTTTTTTACTTGTTAAAATGCAACATTTTGTGGTCAGCATTTAAACTTAAGGCACATGATTCTGTCCTGCGCCTATTCAAACCAAATTGAAACACGCTGATAATACCACCACCCCCACCTCCACCCACACAATGAAGCTATCCTGGGCTGATAGAAGCAATAAACCGGTCGAAACCAACATCCCCTCCCCACTTTTATTTTTAATATACAAAATGAATGCAACATATTAGTAGTGTTGAATAAGACAAATTCCGACCAAAATGCAATTTTGAAAATGCCATGCTCACCAATAAAGCTGTCGTTATTGCCCCCCCCCCCCCCGGCCCCCATCACAGTGACAGCTGGCGTCGGCTCAGGTATACGGACAAGACCTGCTCTAGTTAACATCGCTTATCGCTTCTCAAAACACGCCCCCGCGCCACCCCCCTACCCCTACCCCCTTTAAATAAAAAAAAAAGAATTGCGCAGTTTCAATTTCACCCGCTACCCACAGCGAGCTTGCACACTGAGGTCGCCAGGGGGAGTCAGGGAGGGCCCAGGGGAAGCCAGGGGGTCACGGGCTTGAAGTAACCGGAAATGGAGGGACAAGCCCCGCCGAGCCACCAGGGGGCGCAGAGATCAATCCCGCTAGGGGGCGCTCCCCCACCTCCCGCTTTTCTCTTTTAATCACCCGCTCTGGAACACTCATCGGTGCCCCACATGGTGGCCGTTTTCCTAACTAAAATATATTTGTTTACCATTTTCCATGCAAAATTTACTTCGTTATTTTTAAACAAGTAAATCTAATTATTTGGATGTTTTTAAACACAGCGCATTTTATTACTAATTGCAAATTTGTCTAAAACACTTAATATAAAATTATAAATATTAATATTTCAGGATTGAGAATCACCTTCAATAATACAAAAAAAGAAGGAAATCTGACTTCTGGTAAATTTGGATATCCTAAGCATACAAAGAGAAATTAGCCATAAGAACAAGGGAGAAAAAAAGGGGAAATCCGCGGAAAATCGGAAATTGATCGCCCATGTATTCGGAATGTAAATTTATATAGATGTAGTATTGCTTTTATTTCCTAACAAACCGCACTTTAAAAAAAAAAAAAACTTTTTCTTAAAATTAAAAAAACCTAAGATCTAGAACTTGTGCCCCACACCCAAGACCCCCTGGCGGTGGTTAGTGAGAGCATGTAGAACACAACGCCTCCTGGTGTTAAACATCGCACATTAATAAACCGATGGGGCGCGACATTGTCAGGCCACCACCCGGACGCCCCCTAGCGGCGGGCGGCCGGCTTTGTTTCACCGTGCTGCCCCCTGGCGGCGGGCGCGGTGTTGACCCGGTGTGTGGGTACTACCTATTAGGCACAGCGCGGCTTTGTGGTCGGGACCGTGCCGCGCCAAATTCTAATTTCATGAGTCGCGCGCGTTGCGCGTGCCACAAACAATTCAACAGCGACGAGCCGCAAAACCAGGCCAGGCGAACTGAAAATTGTTGCTTTTGTTTTTGTCGTCGTTATTGTTGATGAAGCACATCGAGGTGATGAGCTCATATTCGAGCAATATTCCAGCCTGCATCTAGACTCCGGTGGCGCCCCCATGCGGACTCTCCTCTTTTTGTTAGGGGCGGGTGCTGGCGGCAGTTGGTAAGGCGGCTCCCTGGAAACACTTGCGGGCAACGCACGTTTAATCAGCGGGGCTCGCGCCGCGTCGTGCGACACCGACTTATGACACCGACACGTGACACCCGCCAGGACACCCGGCAGGACACCCGGCTTATGACGTCACCTCACATCCCCGCAGGGTTGAACGTTTCCTGCTCCATTAATATCGTCAAATAGGGCCGCAGTGTGCACCCCTCCCCTCCTCTCTCCAATCATCTACCCTTACACCCATGTCCTTGCCAATCCTAGTCTGCACCCCCTCCCCATCTCTCTCCAATCGTCCACCCTCACACCGCATGTCCTTTCCAATCCTAGCATGCACCCCCTCCCCTCCTCTCTCCAATCGTCTACCCTTACACCCATGTCCTTGCCAATCCTAGTCCGCATCCCTCCCGTCCTCTCTCCAATCGTCCTCCCTCACACCCCATGCCCTTGCCAATTCTAGTCTGCACCACCTCCCCTCCTCTCTCCAATCATCCACCCTTACACCCATCTCCTTCCCAATCCCAGTCTGCACCCTCTCCCCTCCTTTCCCCACTCGTCCACCCTCACACCCCATATCCTTGCCAATCCTAGTCTGCATCCCCTCCCCTCCCCTCCTCTCCACAAACGTCCACCCTTACACCCCATCTCCTTCCCAATCCCAGTCTGCACCCCTTCCACTCCTCCCACCCCGCACATCAATCTCATCCTGCCTCTGCCATCGCCCTCTCCCACCACCACACACACCTCCCAATCCTACTCTCTCTCCTCTCTCCCCCATCATTGCACACACTCTCCCAATCGTAATCTCCCTCCTCCATCACCACATTAACCCTCCCAATCCCACCTCCCTCTCTTCCCCCATCCCATCACCTCCTCCCAATTCCAGCGTGTACTGCCCCCAAATTTCAACCTTTCCTCTCCCCATGCTCTCTCCAATGCTAACCACCTCCACGCCCTCTGCCCCTCACCTCCCCACTCACCACCAATTCCAACCTCCGCACAGCCAGCCCTCCCCCACCACGACACACAACACAAGCCCCCACCCGACGGCACGTCTACCACCCCCCCCCCCCCAACCCACACACACACCCTAATCCTCCCCTACCCATCCCCAGCACCACACACCGACACGCCTGTGGCGACCGGCTGTGCAAGGGACAAGATGGTCACAACCGGAAGTGGGTCGCAACCGGAAGTTGTGCTGACTACTTCCGGTTCTGCTCATCATCATGGTATATATATATATATATATGCCTGTAGATATATTGCTACAGCCTTGTCTAGTATAGACCTGAGTGCAGGAAATTGGACTTTCGGTGAACAGATAGTATATTTGTGAATGTAGGATCTACCAGCTATGTCCACACAGAGTAACACACTACTCACATGAGTGAGTGGGTGAGTGAGAGAGTGGCTGCGAGTGAGAGAGTCTGTAAATGTTAGTGACATAGGGAGCGTTAGTGAGAGAATGATTCAGAGTGAGTGATTGAGTGACAATGGGTGTTAGTTAGTGAGAGAATGAGTGAATGAGTAAATGAGTGAATGAGTGAATGGGTGACTACACCAATGTAACCCCCAAGTTCAGCTCATGCTACCCACCAGATTTTTTTTTTATATTCATTTAGTAGTGTATACGGGTCATTCTCTGAAACTGGGACCCACATATTTGGTGTCCATGTTATGATGGACTTAATTAATTCTTTCTTTTCTTAATAGCAAGTCAACATTATTGCCTCTGTGTATTACGTATGCTAGCAATACTATATGCATTTAGTTCCACAAAAAGGTATCAAAAGCATGTCTATATGATTTTGTGCTAAAGTGAAAATTTGAAAATTTACACATTTTACATCAGAATTGACACAATGTTTCCCCCAAACTTTTTTCTTGTAAGACATAATTTTGTTTACTTAACCGTAATAAATAAAAACCTTGTTTGAATGTCTTGTGTATGCAAAAATGATGTTCTTGATGTGAATTTAATTTCCATGTTACGTGGGAAATTTTAACATATTGCTTAATTTGTATAAGACCAAAATCGAAGGTTTGTTTTCAACTCTGACATATCCATAACATGTGAACCTTCATATGAATATGTTTTCTGCTATTATTTGGAATGCTTTCACTTTTGGTTCCCATGTCACAAAAGTGGTTCCCAGTTTCAGAGAATGTCCCATATATGCATAATAATTAATAACCCCTTGGACTATTTCTTTCATTCAGCTGCTACCGTGATCTACTTATTTGCAGTTTGTCTTAAACTTGTCAATTCTATTGACAAATGTAATCATCTATATTGTGTATCATCACTTTAACTGCCTCATTATAGTTTCACCAACTTGCATTGTACAGTCCCATGTAAATAAATATACCTTGCATATTGATAAAGCTGATAATAAAGAGCTATTTGTCTCAATGGAATTGTTTCCTCTGTGAATAAACATATTTATATTACCCCCCCCCCCCCCACACCCACGCACCTACAATTGACCCTCCTCATGCCACTGCTCCTTGCGCTTCCCTAGCAATGCTGATTGCCAGGCTAGGTAGTGGCAAGCATACATTTTAAAGTAATTGATTTGACTCAGCCGGCCTTCAAACCAGGTTTCAAATCCCAAGACCTGGCAAATAGGAAGTAGGCGCTCAACTGATTAGGCCATATCGTCTGGTCAATTTTGTATTCTCAATAATCATTCGAAAATATTCAATATCCCCGTCAGCGAACTTATATCAATAACGGGTTTAAACATGCGCGCGTGTTGGTGGAAGTGATTTTATCTTACTTTACAATTTTATATTTTTGGTATATATTGAAAAGTACACAAATTTGACCAAGTGGTGACCCTAGGGAAAGAAGTTCATGGCGGCATACAGACTAAGCCTTAGTTTGACGTCACCATTTCGATGATTAATCCGTATGTTTCAGGCTTTCTCGCTGCCCAAGTTGCTAGCACTGCTCGCAGGTGACAGGGGGCTTTGTCCGGGTGTCAGGGCCGCGTGTCCGGTGCCCCCCCCCCCACCCCCACCATCCACCTTTCCACACCTTCACCCAACCTCCCCATACACCATTCCCGGGCATTGGCAGCAAGCGCACTGGACAAGCACCAGCAGGGAAGCCACCACCCACTGTGGCACCAGCAGCACGGCACCCACCACCAACACCACAGCGGCACCCACCACCCACATTACAGTGACACCCACCACCCACACCACAGTGACACCCACCACCCACACCACAGTGGCACCCACCAACACCACAGTTACACCCAGCACCAACACCACAGTGGCACCCACCACCCACAATACAGTGACACCCACCACCCACACCACAGTTACACCCACCACCAACACCACAGTTACACCCACCACCAACATCACAGTGGCACCCACCACCCACACCACAGGCACCCACCACCCGCACCACAGTGGCACCCACAACCCGCACCACAGTGGCACCCACCACCCACACCACAGTGGCACCCACCACCCGCACCAGTGACACCCACCACGTACAGCAGTGACACCCACCACCCACACCAGTGACACCCACCACCCACACCACAGTGACATCCACGACCCACACCACAGTTACACCCACCACACACACCACAGTGACACCCACCACATACACCACAGTGACACCCACCAGTGACACCCACCACACACACCACAGTGACACCCACTCCACAGAGACATCCACCACCCACACCACAGTGGCACCCACCACCCACACCTCGGTGGCACCCACCACCCGCACCCCAGTGGTTCCCACCACCCACCACCCACCACCTACACCACACTAGTTCCCAGCACTCCTCACCCACCACCCAGACAAGAGTGCCCGCGTCTCCCCACCCCACAACCAAGCACACCTCGCAAAACAACACGATAAGAAACCAAACTGCACAACAATGCCCGACTGTAGAGGGCGCTAATTTCCTGCGCGCAGAAGCGGAGCTGTTGTCTCTCCCTGCGCCAATTGTTTCAGGGAGATTGGTCCTTGTGTCGGGGATTGTGAACCCCAACGCGAGGCGATCATGCCCAGGCGCGGGCTGAAGGCTGCAACTTTCAGCTCGCAGAAGTGGAAATTGCCCCGCAGGGAGTTGCAACACAACCATTTGACAGGTTCTTTTAGAAAAACACCAAAAAAGAAACTCACGTGTTTGTTTTCTATTAGGCGCAGTGACAACAAATTGTAAAGCTTTCACAAGGTGGGACGATATATGTGAATTATAACACGCTATGCGAATATAAACAAGCAGAATCAGCTTAACATGTACACCCTTGTGTCTAAAAGCGATATAACACAAACTTTAATATAATGCATTGTATAAATATAAGAAAGGGTAGTCAGCTTTATTGTCAAAGCATATTGTCAAACTGAAGCACACTTAGTTGCTCAATTCCACAACAGTTGATGAATTGCTACAAGTAAAAGAGCATAAATGCACTATTATACCATTGTCTCTATGAGCTCTGTTCTTAATGAAATAAGACTACTAGACTTGACCATTACATGTATCTCCAGAGCTGTTTAACGGGGGAGACGGGGAATGTACATCATTTATACTTATGCTTGTCCACACACTACACACGTCATTGTGTTGGGAACCCCCCCCCCCCCCCCAAGCCGCCCCCCTAATAGGTTATAGGAATTGTTGATTGCACGATTCATCCTTTTCTATTTTGATCTGCACTAGCTGCCGTTTATACTTTTCTGCCGATATATAGTTATACCTATTTTCATCTCAGAAACATCGGTGGTCAATTGAAGATGTCGGCATTGCAATTCTTAAAAGTGTAGTGCATTTCTTTCTTTCATATTAAATTATCCTAGAAACAAATAAGGTTGTTGTATTTTCTCGACCTTTACATTCAGGATAAATTTAAGGACTTTCCAACACCTCTGTCAATGCTAAACTATAATTATACCGATCGATGCCAACAACTTTACCAGATGTCGGCGTCGCAATTCTTCAAGTGTACTACATTTCTTTGTTTTACATTAAATTATCCTAGAAACAAATTAGGTTGTTGTATTTTCTCGACCTGTACATTCAGGATAAATTTAAGGACTTTCCAACACCTCTGTCAATGCGAAATTATAATTATGCCGATCGACGCCGACATCCAATGATCGACGCCGACACCTTCCTCCAATTGGCCCATTTTCGTGAGGCTGACCCGTATACGTAACCATATTTAAGTTGCATAGTCCGATGGCTTTAGGTTTCCGCAATTCTTCTGAGATAAATATATTAAATGTATTGTTATAACCTACCTTTGAAGTAACTTTTATTTTAAATGGTTAGGTCTTGAGATATTTGAAGTACAAAAATATCAAATTAGTTTCGGCAAGCATGCAAAAACTCTAGACACTATACTCTTCAGCAGTAACAGGTTATATCAAATTGACACAATATTCCCTTCTATGTGGCAACAAATGTTTAATAATTGCATCATTATCTAAGTTAAATACGTAGAATCAATTTGAGATAATTGTTTTGGTTTTGAAAATTTGATGCTTCAACGGTCTATGCAGCTTTAAAATATACATTTGAGAAAATGGTAGGTTGACTCCTCAGTGAGTCAGCCCCCACCATTCTCTGAACAAATCTTACTCACCCCCCCCCCCCCCCTCCTGTGACCCCCTCTCCAAGAGTAACAGTACTGCAGAAGAGAGGTGGGTCTGTATTATCAGTCTTTCAACAGGTTCCTTTCAAGAAATGGAGCACTGACACACTTCTGATTCAAGTACTAACAATAGCCTACCCCTTCAGCATAACATAGATATATACCCAAAATAAAGATACAATATGGTATATAATCTTTACACGCGGACATGATATACCATATATGCTATATCATACGGTATGTGAATTACTGAATATAAACAAAGAAAGTCAGTATAACATGCACACCTTCCATAAGGAGGTGGGCTGATATGGCTGCTATACCGCAATGTTTACCAACTAAGCCATTGGAGTTTCATATTACAGTCACTTCTTCCATAGGGCACTGTTTTTCTAATAGAAAATCCGCCATCTTGACTTTCATTCCAATCACGGCTTAGAAAATAGGGAAATAGGGTGAAAGGATAACTAAAAGAACAAAACCAATTAGAGATAAGAAATCCTGAATAGCTTAGTTTACCTGATAAACGCTAGGCTTTCCAACAGAATAGCTTTACTGGGTGTCCAGAATACATACAACTATGGTGTTCTCGCAAGGACTGTGATCATGAAAGGCAAAACCCACAGACCTTTGTCCTTCCAGATCCTAATTTTAGCTATGTTTTGTGATTTAAATTTTGCTATTATTTGACACAAAATCGGACCATTTCAGGTTTATGTGCAAATTTCAATGTCAACATACAAATGTGATTAAAGGGGCTGTCACACTACGACCTATGGCGTTAGCGTATGCCGACGTATGCGCTTTTCGACCAACACGTTGGCATAGGCCGTCATAGGTTATGCATAGGTTGGGCATACGTCGTATATGCTTTTCATAGGTCGTCATAGGTCGGCGTAGGTCGAGCCGTCAAAAATGTTTTGTACATGTTCAAAATTTAAAACCTATGCCGGCGTGTGGCTCATACGTTTCTGATACGCTGGACGAACGCTGGACATATGCCGGCATAGGTTACTCATAAGTCATATGTCGTAGTGTGACAGGGCCTTCACACTTTTTTTGTGAAACAAAAGTGACAGTATAAATAACATTAACTTTTCACTGTGAATATGACCCTCGCTGCTGACACGATGATAAACCATCACCAATCAATCTAATCTCTTAGAAGCACCAAGAATCAGCACAACTCGTTCCCTATTCCTTAATTATGTGAATATAACCAACCCTACATCACCTACACACAGATCACCTGATAACGCAATCAGACCAAGCCTATTTATAAATATATATCATCCATCATCCAAACATTACTTTTCCCATGATGCACATTACATCTATTCATATATCCCACGCTTCTTTCTACTGTGCACACCCCCCACCCCCACCCCCGCCCCCCACCCCACGATGTATGCATAAGGAAATGTAAAATGTATAACTAAACGCTAATGCTGCATGGTCGGAAGACTAGTGCCCTAGCACTGAAAAAGAACGTTGTCCAATGAATAAAATTGCATTTAATTGATCAGTTATGTAAATGGAACAAAGCATGGAAAGTTAACCCCATCACATCGTCCTGATATGACCTTAGATGTTGCTAGGACGTAAAACAACAACAAACAAACAAACAATCGCATACATAGTGTATCCATTATACTACCTGTTTTTGTAGACAGCTTACGAGAAGTGTAACGAACTCACCTGGAAGATAAAGGTAACATGTCATTTATTTGAAAGACGCTATTTTCTAATTCATCATCTAAATATAGTGCAAATCAAATTACAGTCTGCATCTAAATACAGCTAATTATGCAATATACAATAGTCAATAAATTCTAGAGACTGGACGAGCTGGCAGAATCTATAAGAACGCCGACTGGCTTCCCATGTGAGATGTTTTGGCTATGAAACCCGAACGAGTCAAACCAATGGGTCAGTCCATGCCAAATCACCTACAATTATAAGACCGTTAATATTTTTACCAGAAGTAGTGGGAGGAGTTTCATTAAATTTATCAACTGGATATTTTTATTTTTATTTTTTTTGGTGACAAGTTTTTTATTCTGCCCATAATGTATAAGCTCCAGCGAGGGTGCTTGTTTTCAACGCTGGACAGCTGTGATACTGGATTGGTCTGATCCCGCACTCAGGAGTCTTTACCTGATCTTTCTCGGGCCAACCTTTGCGTGTTTTTTTTTAATTTTCAAAGTTTTTTCCTAACCTGTATATGTACCTGAAGAGGGGGTAGCAATGGCATTTTTTCACCCGATACCATTTTCAGAGCTTCGCCAAATATTTATTTACCCAGAAAATTAGCTATTATTCCTTCTGCCTAAAGTCCCTTCCTCATAGAAAGAGAATTTACTGCTCCTGCCACTTTATCAGAGGTGTCCTTGGTCAGACAAGGCCGGGAAAATGGCAATATGGAAAAGGTGTCTGTTCAAACATCAATTTTGATGTCACTCTATCTTGAAATTAGAAAGATATGAGTGCCCAGAAACGCTCCAGAACTCGAATTGTGCGTTGCAGGTGCCAAAAGGGGGGGGGGGGTGGCCCAATTATAAAAGCGCAATAATTAAAATACCATTCACTGCAAAGACTTACAATTTCAGAATTCTTGATTAAATACCTGATTGTATTGTCAGTAATTTTTTCAGCAAAATCTGAGGGGGATTGGTGTAAACCTGTAGGTGATTTGTCATGGAATGACCCCAATGACTTACACAATTTATACTACTTACTAGTCACTATCTAGCCTGGTGTCTCGGCACCACTAGGATAGGGCAACGACTGGTTTACTCAGGATAAGAATGATGTGACTGGGTGGAATATCAGGTTAGTGGCATAGTTTCCCACTGGGGCAATGCTATAAAGCCACCATGAGTGTGCACTGTCACAAGTCGGCACCTATCCTGATACGACCTGATAGGATGCAATACCTCAATAAACGAACATAACATATATAACATTATGTAAATCTCATACAGCCAGAATAAAAAATTTAAAAAAAAAAAATCTGAAAGCTAATTAACTCCATGCTCGAGCAACCAGACATAAATATCCAACTTAAATCTTGGCACCAAGGTGTAATTAGTACCACCAGAGCTTTCCTCGAATTTGGATCAGATACATTCGCGAATTTATAATGGCATATCATACATCATGCGGTTATTATTATTGTACGGAAAGATGTATCACAGTGAGTTGCTGCATCGATGTCTTGTAAGGCAGAGATGGTAACAATGATGTCTTTATATTGCAATACTCGCTGACGTGCCTATGGGTTGCTTGGACTTCTTTTTTGTTGTTGTAAATATATGTATTACCTGAAACAACGTATGTTTTCAGGGCTGACGCACTAGTCTTCCAGCCATTGTCCGTACCGTAATTTATCCACCCACCCAAGTCACACACACGCAAATACATAACCACTCATTCTCATAGACACTCACACACATGCACAATCACATACATCCACATTCTCACACATACATCCAAACACCTACTCACACATACGTACACTCACATACCTCCACATTCTCATACACCCACTCACAAACACACCCACTGACACATTTGCACATGCACATACATCCACATTAGCATACACCCACTCACAAACACACCCACTGACACATACACACATTCACATAATCCACATTATTATAAACCCACTCACAAATACACCCACTGACACATACATACACTCACATACCTCCACATTCTCATACACCCACTCACAAACACACCCACTCACACATACACACAATCACATACATCCACATTCTCATACACCCACTCACAAACACACCCACTCACACATACGCACAATCACATACCTCCACATTCTCATACACCCACTCACAAACACACCCACTCACACATACACACACTCACATACATCCACATTCTCATACACCCACTCACAAACACACCCACTCACACATATGCACAATCACATACATCCACATTCTCATACACCCATTTCACAAACACACCCACTCACACATACACACAATCACATACATCCACATTCTCATACACCCACTCACAAACACACCCACTCACACATACACACACTCACATACCTCCACATTCTCATACACCCACTCACAAACACACCCACTCACACATACACACAATCACATACATCCACAGTCTCATAAACCCACTCACAAAAACACCTACTCACACATACGTACACTCACATACCTCCACATTCTCATACACCCACTCACAAACACACCCACTCACACATACACACAATCACATACATCCACATTCTCATAAACCCACTCACAAACACACCCACTCACACATACGTACACTCACATACATCCACATTCTCATACATCATCATCATGCTGTCGGTCACGATGCGACAAAGACTGCTTTCATTACTTGACTGCCGCTCTTTATTTAGCTATCTGCTGTGAGAGTTGTATCCATGAGTCGGTCTTAAATATTTCATGAAAGCTGCCTGCAAAAGTGTTGAATTGCTGCTGGCTTTTGCAAGTTACCACCGGCACTCTCTCGGGGAGCAAATAGAGGTTTCACACCGGCAAGAACATGTCAAGACAGGCGCAAAACTATTTGTCCCTGCAGTGGCTAGTCGGGAGATGTTGGGAGTTCCATACATCAACCACCCTTAATGCTGCCACAGTGACATGGTTTTCTGTTTAGGGTTTGCGCCCTTAGCCTTCGGTTCTGTCAAGAACCTGTACCACAAGGCAGTGGTTTACAAATCTGCAAGGCAGGGGCGTCAAACTCCCTGAGGTATTGCTATACCTGCAATACCTGCATACAAGGGTACACCCCACTCACAAACACACCCACTCACACATACGTACACTCACATACCTCCACATTCTCATATACACACTCACAAACACACCTACTCACACATACGCACACTCACATACCTCCACATTCTCATACACCCACTGACAAACACACACACTCACACACACTCACACATACGTACACTCACATACATCCACATTCTCATATACCCACTCACAAACACACCCACTTACACCAACCCAAGTCACACACACACATACACACCCACTCACGCTCATACACACATTCGCACAATCACATACATCCACACACTCACACCAACCCAAACTCACACGCGCCCACTCACACGCATACACACACACACCTCTCACACACTCACATACACCCCCGACACACACCGTTCACACCACGTTGTGCCCCCCCCCCCCCCCACACACACACCTCCGACCATCCCTTCATTACCACTATTTTCTCTTTCCAACTAAGTTAACCTACGCACTCACTTTGCGAGTAAGTTAAACTTTCGCTCCCTGCAACCTTCACACACATACACACTTTCCAACCCAGTTAAACTCACCGCCCCGCCCTCTTGTTTCCCTCCTCCCTTCACCAACACAGACGGACACCCCCACCACCGTCACCACCGCTTCTAAAAATAAGCGCAAACATTTTGCTTCCATCCCTGCGCTGCCCGCCGCCCGCCCCCCCCCCCCCCCCCCCCCACACACGCCTCTCACTCACAACGCAGTTTAATCCGACGCAATGAGATGAAAATACGATGAAAATGAGACGAAAACAAGCCACGAGCGGCGCCCTAATCGGGGATTAAGATAAGCCCCCACCACCACCTACACACCTTCCACGACACCAACAGTTATGCGCGCAGAAAGGCTCTCCCAATCCCGTCTCCATTCTCCTGCCCACACCGACACCACAAATCCTCTCTTGTCCCGTCTCCAGCACCGCCCCGCCACCCTGCCACCCTGCCACCCTGCCACCCACACCACACAGATATTTGCTCGCTTTCACGCGAGCCCACGTCCATTTTTGAAAGTTAATGCCCTCAAATATGCAAATGAGGGTGTGGCGGACAGCGGGCGGCGGACGGCGGGCGTCAAAGGACAGAGGCGGGTGCTCGAGATGCGCGTTCCTGGGCGACGTGAGCGCGTTGCCTGGTTACCGGTGGAACGCAGCTGTGTGAGAGGTAAACAAGCCGTGACCACGTGACTGACTACCTGCCGTTGTACCTGGCAGCCGGCCTCAAGCGGGCTCAACAGGGCGCTGGGCGCACTGCATTCAGGCACTGGTGCAATCTATTCAGGCACTGGTAGTGGTACATACGGCATTCAGACAGTGCTGAACACTACATTCAGGCACTGATATACAATGAATGCATTCAGGCACTGGTGCAATCTATTCAGGCACTATTAGATACCGCATTCAGACAATGCTGAACACTACATTCAAGACACTGCGGTACAATGCATTCAGGCACTGGTTCATACTACATTCAGGCACTGAGGTACAATGCATTCAGGCATTATTGAATATCACATTCAGGCACTGAGGTACAATGCATTCAGGTGATATTGGGCGACGGCTTCAGTGGCAGGCATGGTATCCAAGTGGGCCAGTGCTATAAAGCTATAAAGCACCTCGACTGCGCACTCTCACAAGTTTGTATCAGTCCCGACACGACGCTAAATGTTGCTTAGATGTAAAACCAACAATAAACCAAACTGTCAGACAATTCCAATCAGTCTACCAAATTTCAACGTCTTAATTAAAAACTATATCGTATCCAAGCTGTTCGATTATTATGTGTGTGTATATATATCAGGGATGAAAGTGAAAGTGGTGTCAGGCAAAAAAAACGTGGAAATCAAGCCGATGTTATTATACCGACGTCGAATTTGAACTCCACCTAAAATGATCAAATCAACACAGTTTAATAATATATGTTTGAGGAGTGTCAGTGGGGTCTGACATCCAATACATTCTGGAGGGGAGGTCCCCCTTGAGCAGGAAAGAGTGCGTAATTCATGGATGACCAATGTGGCAGCGGCTAAGGACCACTTGGTCCCGCCGAGTGGTTGAGGGCAGCAGCAGGGATAAGTTTGTCCATTCGAATCAAACGCAATGCAAACATTGAGACCGATAGGCACATGGGTAATTTGTCAGGTAGTACATGGTAAGAACTCATCTATCTATCAAATGGTACAACATTGGTTTCACTCATTACGTTTTGGACAATGGTCAGGGGACAGGACCAGCAGTCTCGACATCAGGAGGTGAATGGGGGTTGGGGGAGATGGGAGGAAGAGGAGGGAAATGGGGGTTGTTGTTGTGAAATGTAGCAGTTTCGGACAAAGCATCTCAAGTGTAAACCTGGATGTAGAAAACATGCCTCTGTTATTATTTCCCGCCACTTTTGTATGAATTGCGCTCCCAGTAACTGAGCGTGGCTTGGTCACAGAGATCGCCTCATTATTGGAAACTGGAAGCCTCGTTCTCGCGACTATGCTATCTTTATTATCCCTCGCGACGCACCAGCGACCCACACCCGTACCATCGGACTCCCCTTACAATCCATCACGAAGGTACCCTTTTAAATTTAAAAAACAACAAAAACAACACGTGCAGTATGTGTGTATGTGCACACACACACACACACACACACACACACACACACACACACACACACACACACACACACACACACACACACACACACACACACACATATTCATGCACACATGTTAAGGGTAATATACAACACAAGACTACAAGTGAATTGGGAAGAGCTGGAATCGCTGACAAGGCACTAGCATCACCCTACCTAAAAATTAAACATTATCCGTACCGACTGGCGGTGATAGTCGGCGGAGGTTAATGAGGTGTAGTTAGATGTGGCGTGGAGGCGCCACCGGTTGTATTTGGTGAATAATCAGGAAGAGAAATAGGATAATTGAACCTTCCATTATTGATGTTTGTATAAGTTTATATACATCATACATACATACATATAATATATACATACATATAATATACTACAACTAGTGCACAGAGAAAAGAACACTATATATATATATATATATATATATGTATATATATATAATATAAATATATATATAATATATATATATATAGATATAATATATATATATATATATAGTCTCAAGAGGCGACAGTTACCCATTTATTGTTAGTGTTATGAGCCCGAATGACCGCCCCCCGCCCACCCTCCCCTCCTTTCCTCCCACCTTCAACTCCCACATCCACCCCTCCCCGACATAAGGCCACAAACTCATGTTTCCGGCGGAAACAGTCTCTGGAATCTGGAATTGCTTCTTTTGAGACTGCCCCCCCCCCTCCTCCCCGTCGCACAAGAGGCCACGGCGTTCGGACCGGGCCCAAGTACCCTCGCGGCGCAATCTTACTAATAATTACTAACCAATATCCGAATAATCAAAAACTATACAAAAAGTAAAATAAATAAAATAAACAAGTCGGGGAACTCCGCAAAGAACGCTACTTGAAGGTGACCCAACCGAGAGTGCCCGGGGTTTGTTTTATCAAATGATGCACGGGGGTGGGCCATAGTTTGGCGAGTCCGGTTGTTGACTATTCAGTGCAGTGGGCCGCGGTCGTGTAGCCCGCAGTGAAGTGGCCTTAAAAGCCGCCGGGTGGCGCTGAGTGGTCGTCGAGGGGCGCGCAAGTACCCATCGTGCAGCACGGCCGGAAGTGTCCAGTTTTAGCGGGAGATACACCGGCGGAAATACGCAGGCGCCGAATCCGCGGGCATAGAGCCGGCCACCCCCACCCCCCCCCCCCCCCACACACACACCCTCAATAGTGAAACAATAAATCAAGGAACTATATATACATATATATATATATATAAAATAATATATAAATATATATATATATATATATAGTATAGTTATACAAATCTTACCTGGGTACAGATGATGGATAACTGGTGTTTTCCTGAGGTACTAGCCTGGGATATTTGTGGGTCAGGGAGAAGGAAGCACATCCGGGTCCAGCAATCTTTTACATACTTTTTAGGATAAAAATGATTTAAACTTTATATGGATACTTAGTTGTGTAGGGTGGGTGGGTAGGGTGGGTAGGGTGGGTGGGCCGTGACCCATGACTATCTGAGGCTAGTACCTCGGGAAAACACCAGTTATCCATCATCTGTACCCAGGTAAGATTTGTATAACTATACTATTTTACCTCGGTACTACGCCTGTGGCTACTCGTAACCCAGGGAGAATTTTACGTAAGCTCATATTTGATCCTTTTATACTTTAATGTTGTAACCATATTATGTATATATGAGTACATAATTTAATTTTGTTTCTCACCTGTCTTTAGTTGGTGAGTAGGCGTGTTGCCATGCCTCTTGATTTTTCTAGTCGTTTGTTGTAATGTTTTGCAAACGATCTAGCCGTCTTCCACCCAGCGTGTGCAAGGATTCTCTTGACCAAGATTCCTAATTGTCTTGCCTTGGAGACCATGGCTCCACACGTTGAGTGAGACGCATAGTAGTTAGCCATATTTCGTGTTCCTCTGCCCAACCCCAAATGAGTTTAGCCAGACTGTTACATGGTTTGGAACGAGTCCCTCCCATATTATGAATGTAAGCCAATATTTATACATATTTATATAAACATGAATATACAGGTACCGCACGCGGTAGCCGAATCGGTAGAGCGCAGGCTTCCGTGCGGAAGTTCGAATCCCAGTCGAGTCAAACCAATGACTTAGCTCAGTATCAAGGTAACGTAACTGAGTAGGAAATCGGGTCATAGTGCTGGTGGCCTGGTCACCCAGCGGGGAAATGCTATAAATCACCATGAGCGCACACTGTTACAAGTCGGTACCCGTCGTGATATGACATTAGATGTTGCCAGGATGTAAAACTCCAACAAACAAATATACATGTACATTTTTAGTAGCGAGTCAGAACACTGTACAGTCACGTGTATTGTCCTAAAAAGGCAGTGGTGGTGTCACCAGTACAGATATCAGCTAAGGACATGACATGGCAGCCATGGAGTAAATGACAGCAGGAATATTATATAAGTTCATTGGCCGGCCAGCTATGGCTCCCTGGCTTCCTGGCCTCCTGGCGTGCTGGATGGGCGTGTGGGAGCCGTGCTGCTCCAGTCTACCGGGTCACGCACCTCGGAGCTGTGGCGTCTTGCAGTGGTGGAAGGGCCGGGTCGGGGAGTCGTCCAGACGACTTCAGAGCCTCCCGGTTGTAATCCCGTTGCTGGGACAGGGAAAGCCGGCGCCGGCAACAGGGCTGGTGGTTGAGGCTCTGGACGACGTGCTTGTGGACGCTGTGGCTCCTTCTGTCGTGGCAGTTGTAGTGACTGGGAGCGTAGCTGCATCACCAAGGCAAAACTCTCCTTGGTGTCAGATTGTCGTCCTCGACATCAATGAATGTGTGTAGTAGGGTGAGAGGGCCGCCTTCCGAAGTCACACCTGTTACTCTAGCTGTGGTTGCTGTCGAAGCTGCATGGACGGGTTGCAACCGGGACTACAACATCACCCTCGATCTCAATGACTGCCGCACGATATGAGTTCGCAGGAATCCAAAATGTTCCTGTATGTACATCTTCCGGTCCGACAACTCCCTCGCTGCGGCACTGGACTTCAATTCGCTCAATTTCCCCACCTTTGTTCGTATGGACTCATACCATGTGATGAGTGGTTTCGGGTCGTCCAACCCCATCTCCTTGGCCTTCTCCTCCCACGAGCGTCTCTTCAAAGTGGTGTTCTTATAGTCGCTCAGTCCTTTGACATAGATGTAGTCGTGCAATTATAGCCACTCAGACATCTCGATGTGCTGCTCACTTGTGACCGGAAGAGCATCCACCTTCCGCCTCACTGACGAAGTGCCTTGTGACAATGGGACTGCTGGAGATGGCGTGACAGGATGAGGAGGCGGCGACACGTCCCAGGCAGATTCCTCGTCAGAAAACAATCCGGAAGTTGACAGCGATGGTATTGGTTTCCTCCGTGCTTTCGTGGCGACCTTGTGTGCGGCAGGCTCCTTCTGAGCAACCCTCTTGGAGGCAATTCTCTTTCCTGTAGGCTTGGTCATGGTGAGATGTGTGCTCGTCGCTGCTGAATTTGGAAATGAGCTCTGCAGCGCCGCGTGGTCTTTTATACTCACAGCTTTGCGGGAGTAGTCCGGGGGTGGTCCCGGCAGTCCGGGAGTGAACCGGGGGTGAACCGGGGGTGGTCCGGGCTGTCCGGGGGTGGTCCGGGGCCTGTCCGGCCCAGTCAAGACCGGGCGCGTACTGCGCATGCGCGCATGCGCGTACTGCGTGAACGTGCGCCGCATCCTAACCATGCATAGCGAGGCGGTCTGCTACACCAAGCGCACCCGCGACCGCGCCTCAGCCGCCCCCGCGATCACCTCGCCGGATTTTTATCCGGGGTCTAGCGGGGCTTGTCCGGGGTGGTCCGGCGTCGATCCTGACTCGTCCGGGACTAGTCCGTGGCTACACCGGGGAGTCCGGGGGTGGTCCGGCCTCTGGTCCGGGTCTGGTCCGGGAAGGTGTGACTTCGAGGCAAAAAACAACGAAAACAGTGATTTTATCCGGGGCGGTCCGGGCGACTGGTCTGCCTCAAATTTCGGGGCACGTCCGGATAGGTGTGACTGGGGCATTACTGGCGATCGCGCCGGTCCCGGGGTCTGGCCTGGAGGGGGGGAGGGGCGGAGTCAGAGGGAGTGGGTGGCACTTATAAATGTTCAAACCACTTGTATCACTTGATTTTCTTATCTGTAAAGCGCATGAGAACGGCTTGCTGGATCGGGCGCTATATAACTGTTTGATTATTATTATTATTATTATTATTATTATTATTATTATTATCTGAAATCATCTATGAATATACCAAGTCCGATCAAACCAATGAGTTTATACTTGTTGTGAATGAGCCTCCTGCTCAGCATTACTAGGATAGTGCAAGAAACAATGGAATGTCGAAGACTAATTCCCTGTGATTGAAATTTCCCTATCTTAATAATGAAACATCAACTATATGTTTCGTTCTTTATATATATATATATATATATATATATATATACTAAGATACATATACACATACAAATAATATGAATACACATAATATAAATAGATATATATATATATATAATAGCCTATATTGATAATCCCATTATCCCTATGAAGTAAATCAGTTTGTGAGAAAAATAAAATGTCGCCAAAGGCTCGTTCTAATAAAATTACACCCATTGGCTTATATATATTAAACTTCATGGGTCTTTTGGGTTTTTTGAGGTGTTTTTTTTTTTTACACGTGACGATCGTGCAGTTGTTAGTGACACAGGCCCCCAGATGTATTTGGTTCCGGAAGGACAACTTGTCGACTTCCTTGAGTTCCATTGGGTGTGCATTGTGGGGCAGTCGGCGGGGGTTTATGGGTGGGTGAGGGCCAACGGGCGACGAGGGCGGGGGATCGAGGGGGTTGTTGGGGGGGCGGGAAGGGGTGGGGGGTGGGGGGTGGGGAAGGGGGCGACCGGTCAGGTCTGAAGGTCAATGGGGCTAAATGGAGGGGTGTGAGCGGTTGGTATGCTGGTTGGGGGCGCGGAGGCGAAGGGCTGGGGGTAGTCAGCCGCACATTCTCCACCAGGTAGCACTTCGCATTCCCCAGAGGGATGTCGGGGGGGGGGGGGGGGAGCGGGGAGGAGGCTCTGGTGGGATCGCTCGGGCAAATCGCCGGGTTTAGGAGTAGGGCGCACCGGGAGTGACGTCTGTGACCAGCGGTAGGCTTGGGGTGGTGCGGAGAGCTGGAGGTGGAGTTGGAAGGGGAAGGCGGGAACACCGGCGGCATTAAGGATTCTGGCCATGTCCAGCGCGCCGACGACCCTTCGCCCCTTTCCACCCACTCCCTCTGACTCCACCCCCCTCCAGGCCGGACCACGGGGCCGGCGCGATCGCCGGTTAGGGAGCCATAGCTGGCTGGCCGGGGCTGAGGGGACAGCAGCGCGCCGGCGCCGACGCCCGCGTGGGCGGCGAGGGCGGCGGCGTGGGCGCGCCGAGGGCGGGACGCGGGGTAATGGCTTGTTGTATGTCGGCTGGACATGGCCCTGGTGGCCGGCTTACCGCGCGGCACGACGGCCGCGCCACACTGACCGAGGCGGCCCCTGGCGGGCGGGTTTATTACGGCGCTCTAAGGACGCGCTGATTGAGGCGCGCGCCGCTCAATGGTCCCGGGGACGCGCTGATCCGCACCCTACATCTGCGCCCTTTCCGCACGTCCGACCCCCTGCATCCTCCTCCCCCCCCCCCCCCCTCCCAGGCCCACTATTCCCGCCCGCCCACATTTACGCACCACCACCCAGCTCTCCGGGTCCCGCCCGCCGCTGCCGCGTAATCTGTTGTCGGCGCTGGGCGTAATCCTGCTCATTTCCCCGCAGATGTTTGCCTGAAAAGCGGGCATTGTGGCCGGGCGGCGCGCTTTCACAGAACGCCGCTAATACAGGAAGCCCCCGGTCGCCCCCTCGGCAGCCTCCCTCCGCGCCCTGCCCGGCCTCAGCTGCCTGCCGCCTTGCCCTCCCAGCCTCCGCTGCCTCGCATCCTCAACCTGCCTCCCACTCCGCCACCAGTCGCATCACCTACCTCCCGCCTCGCCCCACCCCACCCAGTCTCAACTGCCTCCTATCCCGCCCTGCCTGCCCCGCCCCGCCCCGTCTAAGCTGCCCCCGCCCTACCCTGTTACACCCAGTCTCAGTTGCCTCCCACCTCGCCCGTCTCAGTCTCAGTTATTTCCTACACCCTGCACCGCCCTTCCCAGTCTCAGCTGCCTCTCGCCCCGCCACAAGTAGCATCATCTACCTTCCGCCTCGCCCCACCCCAACCAGTCACAGCAGACCCCTATCGCGCCATGTCCTGCCCCACCCCAGTTGACCCCCCCCCCTCGCCCAGCCTAGTGGCACCCAGGTTGAGTTGCATCCCACCCCGCTCAGTCTCAGTTACTTCCTACCACACCCTTCCCCACCCTTCCCAGTCTCAAGTGCCTCTGGCCTGCCACCCCACCCAGCCCTGCCCCACCTCGCTCAATCTCAGATTCCTCCAGCACTGCCCCTCCCAGTTTCAGCTGCCTCCCTGTCCGCCCTGCTTTGCCCCATCCTGCCCCGCCAATTCTCAGCTTCATCCGCCTCGCCTCGCGCCGCCCTGGCCCAACCCACCCCGCATCAGCTGCCTTCACCCTCCACAATTGGCTTCCCCCGTGCGACCCGACTTGACCTCAGTCTCCCCCCACCAGACCTGCCCACTCCAGTAGTGCCCTCCATACCGGCTTTAAATCCCATTCCACTTATAGGACGAAAACAAGTATAATATTGGGGTTATATATATTATGCTTATATTTAGCACCAACTAAACAACTCAGTTTCTGGTTAGCAAGGCCCATATATAGTCACAGTCAAACTACAGCTAGTTTCTGGTTAGAAATGCCCAAATAAAGCCTCCACCAATTAACTAATAGCTTCTGGTTACCACTGCTGAATCATAGCGACAATCAAGCAGTTATTACTGAAGGCATTACTGAAGCCCCCCACCCCCCCATGCCTTTACATCTTACATTCACTTTATCTCTCCTGTTGACCCAGCTGTTCAACTTACCTCCTTCCGCCTACTTCCCTCCCGCCCCCTACCCAGCTCCAGTAACCCCACCTCCTTTTCCTAGTTGATTTATTTTGTATTACATTTTCTGATTAGGCGGGGGTAATTTCAATTACAGACAATTGGGTCTTTCTCATTCCAGTGTTCCCTGTCCTACCCCTGTAATGGCGGCATGCTAGGCTAGGTAGAGACAAGCATATTTCAAGTCATTGGTTTGACTCAGTCATCGTTCAAATCTAGGGTTAGACTTCCATGCCCTGTCGCATGTGAAGTTTGTGCTCAACTCATTTGGCCATTCTGTCTGACCTAAACGCACCCCACACCGGCTGAATTTAGAACTAATTTACACACCCAGTTGTGCCAGTATGTTATCTGTGGTAAGTGTGTGTACGTCGGTGAGAAAGAACGCACACAGCAGAGGATCGATTACACCTGAAGGTGTCTGACCTCATATTTGGTAGTGCTGACCTTGTGAGTTATTAAAGTTGCATAGTCCGATGAAGCATCAAATTTTCAAAACCAAAACACTCACCTAGATTTGATTCTACATATTTATCTTAGATACTGGTACAGTTATTAAGCATTTGTTGTTACATAGAAGGGCATGGGGAGTAAATTTATTAGTACATGTTACTGCATAAGCCTATGGCATGAGAGTTTTGGCATGCATGCCAAAATTAATTTTGCATGTTGTCACTTCAAATATCTCTAAAGTCATTTCAACTAAAAGTTACTTCAACCTAAAGTAAAGTAGCTTATAATGATCACTTTAATGTATTTATCTCAGAAACTCAAAGCCTTCAGACTATGCAACTTTAAACAAGATGTCATATGACCAACTTGATGTTTACTTATTCACAATTATTTAATTACAGTTGCATAGACCGATTCTTTGAGCTTTTGTCATTTTTCTGAGATAAATATATTGAATTGATTGTTATAATGTAACCTACTTTAGTTTGAAGTAACTTTTATTTTAAATGGCTAACTTTTGAGATATTTGAAGTGTAAACATGTACAATTAGTTTTGGTAAGCACGCCAAAACTCGGACACCATAGGTTTCTACAGTAACAGGTTCTATTAAATTGGCTCAGTATTCCCTTCTATGTGGCAACAAATGATTAATAAGTGCAGCAGTATCTAAGTTAGGGTATGTAGAATCAAATCTAGATAATTGTTTTGGTTTTGAAAATTTGATCCTTCATCAGACTATGCAGCTTTACTATGGCGAGTCATAGTTTTTATAATATAATCTTGAATACAACATTTTCTCCAGTCAATGCTGGAGGCGACAATCACTGAGTATGAGTCGTTTATCCCCAATGACCGTCCTCAGTTTTTATAGTGAGGTATGCCAACGAATGCCTACACTTTACAGTCAGGTAGTCTTTCTCTATAAAATAGAACGGAATCGTGCTTAGTTTCACGTATCAATGATTTGTATATAGAGAATGATCACAGAAAAGTAGCATATCGCACCCACAGCATTGTTTGTTGTTGTTTTAAGGTCCTAGCAAGGTCTAAGGTTATATCAGGACGGGTACCGACTTGTGACAGTTCGCACTCATGGTGACTTTGTAGTGCTGCTCCACTGGAAGACCAGGCCGCCAGCACCGTGACCTGATATCCCACTCAGTCACATTATCCTGACACTGAGCCAACCAGTCATTGTCCTATCCTAATAATGCCGAGCTCCAGGGTAGGAAGCGACAAGTACCAATTTTTAAGTCATTGGTTTGACTCGACCAGGGCTCGAACCCACGATCTACCAACACGGGAGATGGACGCTCTAACTCACTACCTCCACATCATATCACAACCACAACAACCACTGCCCTCATCATACCCACTACCTCCACATCATATCACACCCACCACAACCACTACCTCCACATCATATCTCACCCACAACCACTACCTTCATCATACCAACTACAACCACTACCTCCACATCATAGCCCTAACAACAACTACCCTATATCATACCCACTATAACCAATACATCCACATAACACCCACTACAACCACTACCCTCACATCACACACAACAGAACACCTACCACCACATCACACCCATTGTTACCCAACACAATTTCTACCACATCACACCCAACACAACTATTACCACATCACACCCAACACAACTATTAGGACAACACACCCAACACTACCGTTAACACATCACACCCAACACCCCATCACCTTGCCATCACACCCACCAACCCCAACCACCACCAACCCTCACACACTAACACCACATGGACCAGCTATGCATATCGCGCATCAACCAACCCTTTCTCAACCTACCTCACTCCATAGCACCCCCCCCCCCCCCTTACACCCAATCCTCACACACTAACATCACACCGGCCAGCTATGCGCATATTGCGCATCAACAAACCCTTCTCAACTATGCTACACTCCAAAGCAACTCTCCACCCTCCCCCGTCTGCCCCTCCACTCCCCCCCCCCACCCCCACCCCCCGAAGACGTCCAAGAGCGGAAGCCAGGTTAATCCTGCGCCTGTACGGGCGAATCTCATGAGTATTCATGACCCCCTCAGCCACACCATAAATCCGGTGCTCGCCCTCACCCCGGTGGCAGCGGCTCCGAAAAGACGGCCGCCTCGGATGCTTATAATAACCCCATATTTCACTCAGAAAGACACACCACTCAGCGCCCAGGCTGACAGTTAGTAATGACGCAATATGCCACCAATCCGCTGCCGGGGCCCTGCAGTCACGTGGTGGCGGTCAGGTGGAGCGCTATGGAACAGCTTTCCTATTAGCATCGTTTATGAGTGCAGACGCAAAAGCGGGGTCAAGCGGTGGGGATAAAATGATTGTCAGTTATTAATGCCTATAGGTTTGTTATGAGTGCGAACGCAAGGCAGTGTCAAGCAGCGACTGTTATTAATATGGTGGGTTGCTATGAGTGCCAACACAAGGCGGTGTTAAGCAGTGACTGTCATTACAGTGGCTGGATTGTTATGAGTGCAGATATAAGGCAGTGTTAAGCAGTGACTGTCATTACAGTGGCTGGTAGGTTATGAGTGCAGATATAAGGCACTGTCAAGCAGCGACTGTTATTGATATGGTGTGTTGTTATGAGTGCCAATACAAAGCATTGTTAAGTTCTGACTGTCATTACAGTGACTGGTTTGTTATGAGTGCAGATATAAGGCAGAATCAAGTAGTGACTCATGAATAAACACAATTCACTATGAGTGTGGGTACAAGCCAGTGCCAAGTAGTAGCTGTCATTAATATGGTGGGTTGTGTTATGAGTGTGAATGCAAGCCAGTGTAAAGAAAAAAGAAGTGATTAATATGGACAGTTTGCCATGAGTGTGGATGCAAGGCAGTATCAAGCAACGACTGTCATTAATTTTTATTATGAGTGCGAATGCAAGGCAGTCTCAAGCAGTGACTGTCATCATTATGGTGAGTTGTGTACCGAAGCCTGTCACAGGAGTACACTACCTCACTCTCCCGATGTAGCAACGTCATGTAACAACCTGAGCCCAACATATTGTAGCAATCTGAGCTCAGCATTTGGTAACAATCTGGGCCCAACCTCTTGTAGCAACCTGAGCCCAACATCTTGTAGCAACCTAATGGTGCAGTCACACTACGACGCTTCTCGCCGGCGACCCGTCGACGTGTGTTGATTTTGGGCGATAATTAGTGAAATATTGAGACGTGCTGGGGGCGCGTTATGTGCGCGCCGGTACACGTCGGTACACTATCCTTGACGTTGATGGTTGGCTGACAACGTCGGCGCGCGTTGCCGGTCGCCCAAGGTTTTAATCCTGTCAAAAAAAAACAATGACCGGCAGCGCGCGCAAATATATGGGTAAGGACGTTAGGAGGACGTTAGGCAGACATCGAGCTCCGTTGGACGCGCCGGAATAACGTTATGGGAATGCTAGGCAGACGGCACGCGCGCAGGCGGGTCGTCTGCACACTTTGCGCCAAATCGTTGCTTTCTTGGTTTACTTCCTACCAACATCTAAGGTAATATGAACACGTCGCGCCAAACTTTTTTTTTTCCCCTCCAATGCGTCGACA
The DNA here is from genome assembly GCA_030323885.1 of Branchipolynoe longqiensis. Classification (NCBI taxonomy): domain Eukaryota; kingdom Metazoa; phylum Annelida; class Polychaeta; order Phyllodocida; family Polynoidae; genus Branchipolynoe; species Branchipolynoe longqiensis. The sequence goes on from CM059197.1 coordinate 42,122,672, forward strand.
CCCGTTGGCCGCGCGCGAATAACGCGCCGCGCCGCGCTGACGCCGAACTTTGTCCCCAAACCGCCGAAAAGTTGGACGTTTCTCGACGCGTAAGATTTTATTTTCAACGCTGACGGGTTGCCGGGAGAAGCGTCGTAGTGTGACTGCACCATAAGCCCAGCTTCTTGTAGCCTTCTGAGCCTAAAATATTGTAGCGATCTAAGCCCAGCATCTTGTAGCAATCTGAGCCTAAGATCTTGTAGAAATTTGGGCCAAGCATCTTGTAGCAATCTGAGCCTAACAATCTTGTACACAGTTGTAGCAATCCGAGCCTAACATCTTGTAGCAATCTGAGCCTAACATCTTCTAGCAATCTGAGCCTAACATATTGTAGCAATTTGGGCCTAACATCTTGTAGCAATCAGAGCCTAACATCTTGTAGCAATCTGAGCCTAACATCTTGTCGCAATTTGGGCCTAACATCTTGTAGCAATTTGAAGCAATTTGAGCACAATATTTTGTAGCAATCTGAGCTCAACATGGACCAAACAGGATGACTGAATGAGTTGACTGCTTGCTTCCCATTTTGGCATGTTGTGGAATACAAATCCTGGGTTCGAAATCTGGCCAACGTAAAAACGTATACTTGTGCCTACCTACTCTGGCGTTTGGCATTGATAGAAGGCAAGGAGCAGCGGAATGAGGAAGACAAATTGTTCACGATTGGAATTTGGAATTTCCCCTGCTTAATCAATGAATGTAACAACAGCAAAAAAGACAGCCACAACAGGAGTCCACTACTTCATACTCCCCCCAACCCCCACCGCTCCACCAATCTGAGCCCGACACCTCGTGTCTCCTGAACCGAAGCCTGCCAGCCACAGAGCACACCAAGCCTTGCCATCCGCCCCCACCCACCCACATTCACACCCACCCACACCCACACGTCTCATCTAATCAGGATCAGCCCAACACGGCCCGAGGGTGCCCCCCACCCTTACCCCACCACGCCCCACCCAGCTGACCTGCCCACAATGGTAACCAAGACGACCGCCCCGGAGGAGACCATAGTTAGAGGCAGGCCTCGTGTTTTACAAACAACTCACCACCTTCTGCACAATCAAGAAATCAACACACTCACACAACCAAATGCATTTTTGTCATCATTTCTTGTGTTACCTTTTCTTGTTACTCTTTTCTTCTCTGGCTTAAAATGACCAAAATCAACAACGGTTCAGCAAAACACAACAAATAGTTTATATATTTTATTACATATACTAATAAGATATCTAATTCATTATACTGATATTAATATATAATATCATCTATATCCCTGTATTCAATATCCAAATGAATAACCAACACGGAACTACACTGACTCGCATCTAGGCCAACATATATTTGTGTTGCTGTATGTATAGTTCATTCATTGTAGTGAAAAGCTCACCATGTGTATGGGTTGTTTAGATATTATTGTTGATTGCACACTGATACATAGACATTGACCTTGTGTATGTGTATATTAACGTTAATAACTATTGAAAATGGGTTATCGGTAACACACATTTAATTAAAATGTAATAAAGGTAAGGTGCCAACCAGTGACGTGATCTCAACCATTTGTGTCATTTGTTTATTGCATGGTAATAAATAATAGCTAATAATAATAATAATGGTTGGAAAGCATTTATTAGCTGGATGAGAAATAAATGCCCAGCTATCATCTGAAGATAAGTTCTTGTGTCTTATAAAAGGGGTATGCACATACCTACCTGAACTCATCTGAGGCAACATGTACCAGCATGAACTTATCTGGACCTACTTGTAATTACCTGAGTCTACATATAACTACCTAAACCTACCAGAAGCTACCTGAACCTACCTGAGGCTGGCTACATGTACCTACCTGAAGCTACTAAAACCTACCTGAGGCTACATGTACCTACTCAAACCTTCCTAAACCTACCTGAGACTGGCTACATGTACCTACCTGAACCTACTTGAACCTACCTGAGGCTACATGTACCTACTCAAACCTTCCTAAACCTACCTGAGGCTGGCTACCTGTACCTACCTGAACCTACTTGAACATACCTGAGGCTACATGTACCTACTCAAACCTTCCTAAACCTACCTGAGGCTGGTGACATGTACCTACCTGAACCTACTTGAACCTACCTGAGGCGATATGTATCTACTCAAACTTTGCTAAACCTACCTGAGGCCACATGCACCTACCTAAACCTACATGAACCTATTATAAGCCTATATATTACTACTTGACCATTCCTGAGGTTAAATAAACCCACATAACTTACCTGAGGGCACATATACATACCGAAGCTCAAACATAATCACTTTAGCATCTAACGTATATATGTCTACCTAAGCCTAAGCCTACCTACCTGAGCCTTCTTAATCATAAATGAACCTATATATGTGCCTATCTGATCCTATATGTGCGTACTTGAACCTACCACAGTGCATACCTGAACCACCACAGACTCATGCGGGAGGTCGGCGGGACCAAGTGGTCCTTAGCTGCTGCCGTATTGGCCACTCGTGGCTTACACATGCTTTTCTGCTCAAGGGGGAACCTCCCCGTGAATGTATTGGGTGTCAGTCCCCGCTGACACTCAGGCACATTTTGCTAAGTTGCGTTGATTTTTTGGCCCTGCACCAACAATTCTACACTGCAGACAGTATGCATGACCTTTTTACTAAAGTAAAACAGGAAAACATTTTAGCCTTTTTGAGGGCAGCTGGACTGTACCACCTCATATAATTTACTAAATAAATTCTATCAATTATTAATAAGAACTTTTCCTTTTCTATGGGAATTTGTTTCCCTTGACCACAAATATATGATTGTGAGCTTTCTAATTTAATGAGTGTCTATTGGCACATAATTGAGTGTCTGCTTTTACATGTAAAAGCGATGGTTTGAACAAAAAACATACATTTCTCGCCATGAATATGGCCTATGCTGCCGACATGGCGTAAAGCAACCACCAATCAATCAATCACCTGACCCTACATGCAGTTACCTGTAGTTAGCTGCACCTGGCTGAACCTGCCTGACCCTCACCTTTCCCTAGCTGTGCTGAACTGTTCATCTCATGTCCAGCACCTGACGAGTTGACCTAATTACCTGCTTCCAGCGAATCCTAACTAATACTTAATTAGCAGTAGAGACGGGTCTCACCCTGTCTTAACACCTCAAGCCATGCCTCTGGGAACTAGCCAAATGGTGTCCACGTGACACACCAGCAGAAAGGGACGTGCAGATCGCACTGTAGTTCCCACGCTCACCACTTCGATTTCCCTCACCGACCCGCCCTCTGACGGCAGTGGTGGAACTAATCTGAGTAGCAGCTCACTGAGCAGTTTGCTCTCTGCCTTGACACCACCAAGGTGGTTCCAGCCATTGTTATTACACCAAATGTGGAATTTCCGCGAAAATGTGGAATTTCCCCCCATTTCCCCAGAATCGCCCGAAAATGCTGGAAGTCAGGTTTCAACTGTCCGTAACGTGACCGCATTATCGTCCATGCCAAACTTGCTTGAGTTTTATATTCTAGCAACATCTAAGCTCATATAATAACAGGATTTGGACAAAACAATTGCGGTCATATATATTTTGTGAATGCTAATTGGTGAATATATAAAATCGGCGAGATCCATAAAATTGCAAAGATCTTTCATCCCGGTATAGAGAATTTTCACCACCAAATCCTATGACGGCAGCGGCAAGAACTAATGTTGTGGTACCAGCTCACTGCGGTGTTCTTTATGGCAGAGTGGTTAGAGTGTCTGACTTTTTTCTAGGTCGGACTCCAAATCTGAGGGTCGGTAGTTCAATTCCCCGTGCCCCCACCTCTGCTAATTTGGATTTCCACCGCTGTGTATAACTTACAGCATCAACAAAGGCCAGTTGCTCTCATACCATGTCTATGTGGTGTGGGAGGTTAAAAATCCCTTGGGTCGGTAAAAGTGTAGGCTCGGGCTTTCTCTCGACAAACTGTCTATTGGTGAAAGCAAGTCTATTCTGACTTATCCATGATAGGCAGTATAAATCTCCAAGAAAAAAACCCACAAGAACACTGTGCACATGGTCAGTATAAAAGGGTCTCACAGAGGGTTTCAACAAACATGCCCTCTGGCAACAGTAACAAGAACGTGTCTTTTGGGCAGGACTTCAGAACCAATGCCTTGGATAAAACCCAAAACTACAGAATGAGAGAGAGTTCATACCATGTGCACTCACTCAGCGCTTGCGCTTACAGAGGATCCTTGATTCTAATAGATCACGTGAACACATATTTCACGTGGAATGACAGCCGTGATTCTCAGTGACGCATAATCAATTCGTTTTAAACATTACAATGCACATCAGGTACATTATGGACTGGAAAACAAATGGGAATGACCCTGTTAAATATATAAAATTAGAACCACGACTCTCATTTTATTTTGTACAAGTGACTCCCATAATCTAACCGATAAGTCCCCAACCTCAAGATTGAATTTCTCATTAAGACCCTTCTCACTGGTAAACAGTTTTTGTTCCTATTTTATTGGTTCATTTGTTCTGTAAACTAGTTGATTATGCAGCGAAAATTTCAATCATGGATGATTGATTTTGCTCCATACTATTTTGAGTCATTGGTTTGTCTCAGCTAGAATTAAAACTTGGGGGTTAAAGTCATACAATCTACTAAAATGGGAAGTAGGCGCTCAACTCACTCAACCATCACATCTGGAGAGTTACACAGGGACTATCGAAATAGCCTGGTCAATAAAAGCACAAGAAAAGGTGAAAGACAACAATTTTGCATAATTGCCAGCAGATGTAATATATAAGTGGGTGCGGGGAGGGGGGGGGGGGGAGTGGGCTTTCGCTTTCGTTCACTGCAATGCCACATACACACACACTCACACACACACACACACACACGTCCTATGACCTTAGATGTTGCCCGGACGTAAAGTTCTAAAGACCAACCACACATGCAAACAACACACACAACACACACACACACACACACACACACACACACACCACACACACACACACCACACACCACACACACACAACACACACACACACACACACACACACACACACCACACACACACACACACACACACACACACACACAACCACACACACACACACACACACACACACACACACACACACACACACACACACACACACACACACACACACACACACACACACACACACACACGAAGCCATCGCTCATGTGAAATGCTGCTTCCCACACTAAATGCTGCCTCGTTGCCAAAGCCACCCTGGTGTCCGGCCGAGGCTTAATGATGCTCCAAGATGGCGGTCAGTGGCTCAGGGCAGGAGGCAAACACGAGTGCCCGGTGAATGGACTGATCCTGTTGTGCCCGGCACCATTTCCCCACTGAACACCGGTCAGAACCTCCACCCCACCCCCACCCCACCCCACCCCACCCCAACTCCAGTCTCAGTAAGCACCCCCAAAGTGGGCCCCCACAATGGTGGACTTCTCAGAATGCATGGGCCCCCATTGTGGGGCCCAGCCCACTATACAGCATCCCGTCCGGTTTGACTCCAAACCCCATCTTCCTCAACCCCCCCCCCCCCCACCCAACCGACACCCGCCTCCCGGTGGAAACCGCTCCATCCCACACCCCCACCCCCCCCTCCGTCTCCTGTTAAACCCACCCCCCCCCCCCCCCCCCGCCAACTCCCTCGTATCGACCCAACCATCACACCCTTGTTAACTTCCTCTACTACCCAACCCCGACCACGTGGTCTAGCTATACTTATAAAGGTATTCCCGACCACATGGTCCAGCTATAAAGGCTCTCTCAGCCATGTAGTCTAGCTATACATATCCTGCTGACCACTTGCCCTGGTTATGCATGTGCTCCTGACCACGTGGTCCGGGTATAAAGGCTCTCACAACTAAGGAGTTCAGAACTAATGCCTTGGATAGACCCTCAAACTACAGAATGAAAGTTCATACCATGTGAACTCACGCAGCGCTTGCGCTGACAAGTGAGTGGCTACCCAACCACGTGGTCTAGCCATAAAGGCTCTTACAGACAAGTGGTCTAGCTATACGTATGCTCCTGACTACTTGCCAGAGCAATACATGTGCTCCTGACCACTTGGCCTAGCTTGACATGTGCTCCTGACCACTTGCTCTAGCTATACATGTGGTCCTAACCACTTGCCCTAGCTATACATGTGTTCCTGACCACTTGCTCTAGCTATACATGTGGTCCTAACCACTTGATCTAGCTACACATGTGATACTGACCACGTGGCCCAGCTATAAATGCTCTCTCAGCCATGTGGTCTTGCTATAAATATGCTCGTGACCACTTGGTCCACCAGCTATACACGTGCACCGGGTATAAAGGTTCGGGGTATACCGGTTGTGCAGTGACTACTCGGGGTGCTGAGTGCAGGTGAGCACGAGGACTGTACACAATGGCGCGTTGTGGTTGTGCCAGTAAAAGGTGGAGACTAATTAATACACGATTAGAGCAGCTCAAAAGGAGTCTGCTCGTCGAGCTGCTCCTGGCTAGAAGAGACTGTAGCCAGGCGAGTGATCCACCGGCTATAACAATCGGTTTGGTTTGTTTGTTGGATGCTTTAAATCCTACCAACATTCATGGCCATGTCAGGATGGGTATTGACTTGTGACAGAGTAAACTCAAGGCGACTGTGCTGCCCCACCGGGAGATCAGGCCACCGGCCCAATATCCCTGTCAGGCACATTATCCGGATACTGAGCTAACCAGTTCTTGCCCTATCCTAGTAATGTTGAGCACCAGGCTATTTCACCCACAACACTCAGTTACTTTCTCTCTACTTTAACTCCAATGAATGTTCAGTGACACGCTGCCTAATTTACCCACAACACTGTTACTTTCTCTCTACTTTAACTACATTGAATGTTCATTGACATGCTGCCTAATTTATACACAGCACTCAGTTACTTTCTCTCTACTTTAACTCCAATGAATGTTCAGTGACACGGTGCCTAATTTATACACAACACTCAGTTACTTTCTCTCTACTTTAACTACAAGGAATGTTCAGTGACACGCTGCCTATTTTATACACAATACTCAGTTACTTTCTCTCTACCTTAACTACAATGAATGTTCAGTGACACGCTGCCTAATTTATACACAACACTCAGTTACTTTGTCTCTACTTTAACTACAATGAATGTTCAGTGACATGCTGCCTATTTTACCCACAACACTCAGTTACTTTCTCTTTACTTTAACTACAATGAATGTTCAGTGACACGCAGCCTATTTTATACACAACACTCAGTTACTTTGTCTCTACTTTAACTACAATGAATGTTCAGTTACATGCTGCCTAATTTATACACAACACTCAGTTACTTTCTCTTTACTTTAACTACAATGAATGTTCAGTGACACGGTGCCTATTTTATACACAACACTCAGTTACTTTGTCTCTACTTTAACTACAATGAATGTTCAGTGACATGCTGCCTAATTTATACACAACACTCAGTTACTTTGTCTCTACTTTAACTCCAATGAATGTTCAGTGACACGGTGCCTAATTTATACACAACATTCAGTTACTTTCTCTCTACTTTAACTACAATGAATGTTCAGTGACACGGTGCCTATTTTATACACAACACTCAGTTACTTTGTCTCTACTTTAACTACAATGAATGTTCAGTGACACGGTGCCTATTTTATACACAACACTCAGTTACTTTCTCTCTACTTTAACTACAATGAATGTTCAGTGACACGCTGCCTATTTTATACACAACACTCAGTTACTTTGTCTCTACTTTAACTACAATGAATGTGCAGTGACACACTGCCTATTTTATACACAACACTCAGTTACTTTCTCTCTACTTTAACTACAATGAATGTTCAGTGACATGCTGCCTATTTTACCTACAACACTCAGTTACTTTCTCTCTACTTTAACTACAATGAATATTCAGTGACACGCGGCCTATTTTATACACAACACTCAGTTACTTTGTCTCTACTTTAGCTACAATCCTCACTGATACACAGCTTATTTTAGCTGCTACACTCAGTGACAAGCTATTTATTTCAGTTGCATTGCTCACAGACACGCTCTCTATTCTACCTACAACCCTCAGTGATGCGGCATCTATTTAACTACCCCACTCAGTGACCCACTGCCTATCTCAACAACAACAACACCTATTGTAGGCCTATTTTAACTGCAGCTTACAGATGTTCTGCCTATATTAGCTACAATAATCGGTGAGTTGTGGCGCACCGACGTGCTCCCGTGTTCGGACCTGCTTAGAGCCACTCGCCCTTGCTCACATGTTTTATGCAGCGGGCTACTTTAGCTCACCTTACAAACCCTCTCCTCTCCTCCTCCTCCCCAACCGGTGACAAATAAAATATGAGTTCCACTTCACAGGCATCCCCCCCCCCCACCCACAGATGTGCCCCCAACCCACTCACCCGCACAGGCGCCCCCACCCCACCCAACCACAGATGTTCCCCCAACCCCCTCACCTGCAGACACCCCCCCCCCCCACCCACACAACCACGGCCTCCTCCACCCTTACAGCACCCCCCCCCCCTCTCATGCAGTGCTCTAATCGATAAAAACATAGCCGACTAGCCAGGCGCCGACTATTAGTATTAGGGTCTGAGTTCCTTTTGCAGATTCCAGTCGGCAGTCTGATTTACAACAGAACAGTACAACCTCTCTAAATCGACCGACTATGGCACCGACGTTAATTGGTTCATTTAGGGAGGTGGTCGGATTAGTGAGGTTTAAAAAAATCATTACAATGGTATTGTATGGGCGATCGTTTGGGATGCAAATAAAGCGATCGATATAGGTGGGTGGGCGATCTATGGAGGTTTAACTGTACATGTCTTCAGCGACAACTCGGATCGGTGAACCCCTATCGACTATTTTTGAATGTACAAACTGTTTTTGTCTCATTTAACATTGATGATTGATTGGTGGTTGCTTTACGCTGTGTCGACAGGATAGGCCAAACCATCGCTTTTACATATAAAAGCAGAGAATCAATTATGTGCCAATAGACACTCATTATATTAGAAAGCTCACAATCATATATTTGTGGTCAAGGGAAACAAATTCCCATAGAAAAAGAACAGTTTTATTAATAATTGATAGAATTTATTTAGTAAACTATATGATGTGGTACAGTCCAGCTGCCCTCAAAAAGGCTAAAATGTTGTCTTGTTTCACTTTAGTAAAAAGGTCACGCATACTCTCTGCATTTAACTGTCCCTCTGATAACAGGACACATTGTAGCATGTAAGGACAACATTGGACTTGATGCAGAGTTTTGTCTGTTGAAGACAGGTACTACTATAGTAGTAAACACCACACTGAAATATTGAAATACTATCGAAAGCCCTGATGCGTGTAGGCAGCTGTAATATTCTGAGTAGGTGGATGGAGTGAATTCAAATGAGATGAAGCCAAAGGCTGGCGCTCATTTATACCATCCATAGGCCCATTCAAGAGGGCTGTTACATATGCCTACATGTATCTAAAGTCAACTGTACCTAGTAGTCTGAGAGCGTCCGATACCTCAGATCTGATTGTCAGCCGCAGTCTTATTGAATTGATCAAAGTTGTCCATTTCCTAAACCAAAAAGGCTTACCTAGATTGGATTTCAGATATCCAATTTAGACACTGGTGCACTCATTAAACATTTATTGCTGCCCAAAAGGAAGAACAAGTCATTAAGAAAAATCCCCTAAAACCCTATTACTACACAAGCCCATTAGATCCAGCAGTTTTTGCGTGCAACCAAAATAATATTGGCATGTTTGCACTTCAAATATCTCCAAAGTTAATGCTTTAAAATAAAAGCTATTTCAAACTAGAATAAAATAGATTACAATTATCAATGCAATATATTTTTCTAAAAGATGTGGAACCAACTCAAAACCATCGGATTATACAACTTTAAGGCTTTCAGGCAGTGTTTTATATTTGGCAATGAGTAGTATTTAGTAACAATCAGCAGATGGTCGCCATGTAATCATCGGTTTGATACGCGATATGGCGCACCTGACCCCTCCCCTTCCACCACTCTCACACACACACACACACACACACACACACACACACACACACACACGCACACACGCATACACACACACCGGATCACAGCAACTTATTGGCCCAGGTCATGATCCGCTCTGCTCGGCACCCACTAAAAGCAGGGATCCAGAGGTACAGGGGTCAATGAGTGCAGCATCAAAGGGGCAGAGGTATACCCGCGGGACGAGAGGTGGGGTGCGGGGAAGGGGGATCCAAACTAGGATCGAATGGGGATCCACGCACCATGAGCAGACGGGCAAAAGGTGTGACAGGCGAGGTGAGGGTGTGACGGGTGAGGTGTGGGTGTGACGGGTGAGGTGTGGGTGTGACGGGTGAGGTGTAGGTGTGACGGGTGAGGTGTGGGTGTGACGGGTGAGGTGTGGGTGTGACGGGTGAGGTGTAGGTGTGCCGGGTGAGGTGTAGGTGTGCCGGGTGAGGTGTGGGTGTGAGGGGTGAGGTGTGGGTGTGCCGGGTGAGGTGTAGGTGTGACGGGTGAGGTGTGGGTGTGACGGGTGAGGTGTGGGTGTGACGGGTGAGGTGTAGGTGTGACGGGTGAGGTGTGGGTGTGACGGGTGAGGTGTAGGTGTGACGGGTGAGGTGAGGGTGTGACGGGTGAGGTATGGGTGTGACCAGTGAAGGCGAGATGAGGGTTTGGCAGATTGGGTAATGGCGACAGGTGGGGTGAGGTGAGGTGAGGTTGTGACAGGTGAGATAATGTGAGGTGAGGTTGTGACAGTTGAGGTTAGGGTGTGACAGGTGAGGTGTGTGTGTGTGTGACCGGTAAGGGTGAGATGGGCGTGTGGCAACTTAGGTAACGATGTGACAGGGGTGGTGATATGAAGCTGGGACAAGTGATGGTGAGAGTGTGACCAGCTGAGTGTGACAGGTGACGTGGGGGTTTGACAGATCAGGGTGAATGTGTGACACTGACAGTTGAGACTGAGGTATTGGTAATTATGGGTGGATGGAAAAAGTGATTAGAAGATAGTAGGACTGGTTGCAAGAAGTATTGCTTGTACTGACTGGGAGGTAGAAGGAATGGTTGGAAGAGGAGTCACTATGATTGGAATGCAGAAATGATGGTTGGAAGAGGGGGTGCTTTTGCTACATATAAATTGAATTGCATTTGTTTTCAGAATACGTGTATTCCGAGTTAGACTAGTCACTGGTTATTATTGGGGAGCAACTGAAGCAGCGACTAGGCATGTTTACACACCTGGGAGAGGGGTGACTATATTGATATTTGCTTTTGGTGTGGATTGCAGTGAAATCTACATGATACAAATAGAACTTCATGTATGATGTATATACACATGATCATGTATGTATGTATGTATGTATGTATGTATGTATGTATGTATGTATGTATGTATGTATGTATGTATGTATGTATGTATGTATGCATGTATGTATGTAGGTATTATGTATGTATGTATGTGTGTACGTATGTGTGTATGTATGTGTGAATGTATGTATGTATGTGTGAATGTATGTACATACGTATGTGAATATATGCATGTATGTATGCATGTATGTGTAGTAGTCTGTACATGAGCCCTACTACCATGTGGTGGAGGCGGAGACTACGCCACACACCTACGCAGTTACACTGAACTGCGCTAGGTGGCGGCAGGCTAGCCACCAGGCAGACCCCCAATGGGGCTGCCCTCTACTGCGTGTGGCTAGCTCACCCTCCCACCCACCTATAGAGGCGACGTGGGACCTGGCGAGCTAGGGGGCGGGGCAGTTGACTGTGGACGCCATGGAGAGCAGAGAGGTTTAATAATAAACCAAGTTGAAGTGTACTTATATCAAATCTTGGCGTTCTTCTGCATGTACTTGGCAGTGTGAGGAGGAAGGCTGTGGGCCATTACATATGTATACATGGATGTGTGTATGTATGTATGTATGTATGTATGTATGTATGTATGTATGTATGTATGTATGTATGTACGTACGTACGTACATATGTATGTATATATGCATGTATGTATGCATGTATGTATGTATGTATGTATGCATGTTTGTATGCATGGCTGTGTGTATGTGTGTATGTATGTATGTATGTATGTGTGTGTATGTATGTATGTATATATGTATGTATGTATGTATATATGTATGCATGCATGTTTGTATGCATGTTTGTATGCATGGCTGTGTGTATGTGTGTTTGTATGTATGTATGTATGCATGCATGTTTGTATGCATAGATGTGTGTATGTGCGTATGTATGTATGTATGTATGTATGTATGTGTGTGTATGTATGTATGTATGTATGTATGTATGTGTGTGTGTATGTATGTATGTATGTGTGTGTATGTATGTATGTATGTATGTATGTATGTGTGTGTATGTATGTATGTATGTATGTGTGTGTATGTATGTATGTATGTATGTATGTGTGTGTGTGTTTGTATGTATGTATGTATGTATGTATGTATGTATGTATGTATGTATACATGTTTGTATGCATGTGTGAATATCACTGCCCTTCCCCTCATCCTAGTAAACCAGTGGCTGACGTTCATTGGACAATGCAGCTTTAAAGTTCAGACTTACACGACCTGAAGCTGTTAAGAATGTGTGTGTGCTACACAAGTGTGTGTGCTGATGTGTTGTGTGTGTTGATGTGTGAGAATGGGTCATGTTGAGTGGCCACACTACAAGCTGTCCAGTCCTCAGTTAACATACACAATATCGCCTTTTGGTTATGATTTCAATGAAGTGGTTGTCAGGTATAGACATTACCTGGAGCCTCCCCACCACCGATGCCTGCTAAACAAGACCTTAAAAGGAACTTGGTGGCCAGAGCTTTACACACTACACCACACAACACAGCACACCACCCCACACACCACATCCCATACCTCCACACCACGCACACACCTTGAAACCCCCATACCTCCACACCACACCCACACCTTCATATACCTATATCTCCACCCCGCCCACACCACAAACCCCCATACCTCCACACCACCCACACACACCTTCAAATCCCCACAACACCAACACCCCAAACCTCCATACCACACACACACCTTCAAATCCCCACAACACCAACACCCCAAACCTCCACACCTTCAAATCCCCACAACACCCACACTAGAAACCACCATACTTCCACACCACCCACACACCTTCAAATCCCCATATCTCCACACCACCCACACCACAAACCCCCATACGTCCACACCACCCACACACCTTCAAATCCCCATATCTCCCACCACCCCACCACAAACCCATACTCCACACCACACACACCTTCAAATCCCATATCTCCACACCACCCACACCACAAACCCCCATACGTCCACACCACCCACACACCTTCAAATCCCCATATCTCCACACCACCCACACCACAAACCCCCATACGTCCACACCACCCACACACCTTCAAATCCCCATATCTCCACACCACCCACACCACAAACCCCCATACGTCCACACCACCCACACACCTTCAAATCCCCATATCTCCACACCACCCACACCACAAACCCCATACGTCCAAACCACCCACACACCTCAAATACCCATATCTCCACACCACCCACACCACAAACCCCTATACGTCCACACCACCCACACACCTTCAAATCCCCAAATCTTCACACCACCCACACCACAAACCCCCATACGTCCAAACCACCCTCACACCTTCAAATATTCACACCACCCACACCACAAACCCCCGTACCTCCACACCACCCACACACCCTTCAACAGACATACTTCCACACCACCTACACACACCTATTCTCCACCTTACCCGCCATCCACAAACCGCTGTCGCATTTTCACAAGCCCCAGACACTTCCCTCCACACGCCCAGCGCCTCCAACACCACAACACCACCACCACACCACCCCAACACTTACTCTACCCCCTTCACCCCCTACACTACCGTAACATCCCCCCCCCCCCGCCTCGCTCCACCCCTACACTAACCCACATCGTTATCCTCCAACCCAACCCCAATAGACAGTTAACTTGTGAGGACAGAGAGAGGGAGAGAAAAAAACAAGTCAGAAGTGTTTAGCAAGGAGGCTTCACCACTCACCGCCGCTAGAGGGAGTGCGTGTGTGTGTGTGTGTGTGTGTGTGTGTTGGGGGGGGGGGCTGTATGTAGGAGTGGGTGGGTGTGAAAGGATAGGGTGGGTGCAATGGCGGACTGCGAAGCTGAGGAAGCAGCATTTGTTAGTGGAGTGAGTACATGCTCTATGTTCCGCCCGGCACTTTACTACATTGCATTTGGCACAAATTTGACCATTTCAAAACTGCGTCTTAAATCAATTTGACTGTCGTCTGAACAAACGTGACCACTTCAGAATTTCATGTAAATTTTCATGTAAACGTATAAATGTGATGAACACATCTTTTCATGAGAAGAAAGTGAGAAAATAAATTCTACTAAGTTTTAACAATGAATATGGCCTTTGCTGCTGACACAGCATTAAATCACCATCAATCAATCAATTCTCGTTACTTTGCTACAGAGGTAGCTTCTGCTCAGCCGAATGGCACTAAAGTCACTTAGAAGTTAGAGCTATGGATAACGTGGGAACTCGGACGAAACATACATGTATGAAAATATGTATTTGATGCACAGTGACTCAGGGTTTAGTGATGCATCAATATTTTCATTTGATATATTACACAGGGATGAAAGTTGTCTCCTGGAAAAAAAGCGGAAATGCTGATATTCTCCCATAGGTTTAGCATTGTCAGGGAATCGCGGAAAATTCCCGGAAGTCGGGTTTCATATATATTGGTATACACTGATAGTGCTGCACCATTTGAAGCATGTATTAGTACTAATAGTAGTGTACGCTGATAGTGCTGTGGCGCTTGGAGCATTTATTAGTAGTATACGCTGATAGTGCTGCGGAGTCTGCACCACATATTAGTATTCGCTGATGGTGCTGCGAGATTGACAAATCCCGGAAATCCGGGGAATCGCGGAGATCTTTCATCCCTGATTACAATGAATTTAGTTCCATAGACACAATGAAAAATTGAAAAAGATTATTTATGCACACGCATGCATTATTTACAGTGATAGTCATTGTGGGTCGACGGAGTGATTTCAAATGGGTTTTGCGAATGTTTTCATCCCACTCGTTTTGCCATTTGTATTTGATGTGGTGCCTTGGGTGGTTGTTAATGAAGGGTGGTGGGCTTCGACTGCTATTTCAAAATAATAAAAGAAAAAAGGCCGTGATTATTCAATTTGCAGTATTTTACTTCAAAGACTTCTTGATTTAAAACAATTATATTGTCTGAACGGGGGGGGGGGGGGGGGGGTGGTTGCAATGAATAGAAGCATTGTGCCTAGAGCAAGATTCAACCCCAAATGTATTACCATTCTAGGGCCAGCGTCCTAACCATTAGGCTCTCTTGGATCCCTGATACAATCACCCTCTCCACACCTACCTGCATATGTGATTCCCTTCCCGAGAGGTCAGTAGAGTACTAATAATATACACGGGTAATTTGATTAATAGCTGATGCGCATGGGTGAGTGGGTGTTAATTAATCAGCAACCACTTTTCCCAGACATACGGTGGCACATCAGGCATCACCCATCAATCACTCACAGTCGGGCCGACATATTGGGCATAGCCAGTGTGTGCGTGTCTATTTGCGTGTATGTGTGCGTATGTGTGTATATATATTAGAAAAGAAGACTCCCCCCCCCCCCACCATCCACCGGTTTTGCCCGGTCTCAATGCCTCCAGCTGTGCCTTTATGATGTCGTGAAGACGAGGCCCCCCCCCCCCCCCCCCCCCGACACACACCCTCCCCCCCCCCCCTCCCTCACCCCTATCTCACAGCGACGTTGCTAACTGCGCAGAAGAAGGCTGGCTCCTGAACGATAGCATACATGGCGCTGGCCACAGTATGACAGTATTCTGGAGGCGGTGCAGCTTTGTCAGCAGGACGCCCACCCCCACTCCACCCCCTCCCACCCTCCATTTCCTCCACGGCTTGGCGACACTTTGGGGTTAGGGTGTGTACTAGCCCCCCCCCCCCCATCCCCACCCCCCTACTCTCTTTCCATGCGGGAGGGTATGGGTTCGAATCGCGACGGAGTCAAACTAATGACCTGACTTATAATAACATTGATACTCATTGATACGCAATGACTGGGCAGCCAACACCATGACCTAATATGTCACTCGGTCACATTATCCTGATATTGAGCAAACTAATCCTTGCCCTATTATATCCTAGTAATGCCAAATGCCAGGCTAGGTAGAGACAAGTGTCAGTTTTGTAAAGTCATTGGTGTGACTGGGCCCGGGTTTGAACCCAAGACCTCCCGCTTGAGAGGCCAGCCAGGACTCTTCTTAGTCTTATCGAATCGGCCACCGCCTCTGGGTATGGTACAGAACAGTATTGAACATTGAGTGTATGGGGAGATGAGCTGTGAACAGGTCACATGGTCTATGAACTGCTCATGTCTAGTGAGTAGACAAAACCGAGTGAGTGGCATTGCATGACCTGATGGTTTTAAGTTTCTGCCATATATTTTAAATAAATATATTCTAGAAGTCCATACATGAGCGGTGGTGGCAGGGACTGCGCTGACCACTGCCGCTGGCATATGGCGACAGGTGGCAGCAAGCTACCCAGAGGGGGGAGAGGGGGGGGGGGGGAGTCCCTGGGTGGACGGCGGCCTATCACAATATTAAATTGATCATTATAATCTATTTAACTTTAGCTTGGAGTCACTTTTATCATAAATGACCAATTTTGGAGGTATTAGAAGTGTAAACATGCAGATTTATTTGACGTGTACACCAAAATGCTGGACATCACGAGCCTACAAAGGGAGAGCTTACAAAGTGATTTAATACTAATAGTAATGGTCATTTATTTCTGCATAATGAGTTGGATATGAAGGATCAAGGCTAGGCATCTGCCTTGGTTTAGAAAATGTTAGTGTTTCATCAGATTATACAATGTTAATAATTTTGTCCCACTAGGCTAGGGCATAGTGTTACCAACTGATTAATGGGTTCCAGCCTTTCAACCTCTCAACTAGATAAAGTTGGGGGCCAAAGCACCAGACGGGATGGTCAAATAAGTTGAGCGTCCGTCTCCTGTTTCGGGAGATCGGGTGATCCGAACCCATGGGTTCGTGGGTTCGATCCCTGGTCGAGTCAAACCAATGACTTAAAAATTGATACTTGTCACTTCCTAGCCAGGCACTCGGCATTATTAGGATAGGGCAATGACTGGTTGGCTCAGTGTCAGGATAATGTGACTGAGTGAAGTATCAGGTCATGGTGCTGGCAGCCTGGTCTCCCAGTGGGGAACCACTATAAAGTCGCCATGAGTGTACACTGTCACAAGTCGGTCCTGATATGACCTTAGATGTTGATGGATGGAAAACAACAACAAACAAACATTGGCCAAAGTGTAGCGTTGGCTTGACAAGGAGCCTTTGCCCTTAGCTGTCCTCGCTGGTAACATCTGAGGTTATATCAGGAAGTCACTGGGTTGGGGCCTAATAGCTTAATAAACCCTACTGAGATACTGAAAGACCACGTTGCCGGCACCATGATACAATATCCTAATCAGTCACAATATCCCAACACTCAGCCAACCAGTCATTGTCCTATATCGTAAAACACCGGCACCAGCGCCAATTTTGTATGTCATTGGCTTGACTCATCCAGAGATTGAACCTCGGGTGTATGATGGCTAGGGGCGGTTAGACCTGGGATGGCTTTTACCTGAAAGACTATCAGTTAACTAGGGTGACAGTAATGTTGTATAGTCCGATGGTTTTGAATGTCTGCCTATTAAAAAGAAATATACATACATGCTACGGTGAACACTGTGATCTACTTCACCTTAAGCCCCGTTCACACAGCACAACTTTAGGCTGAACTAGATAAGGCGAACTAGAGGAGGCGAACTAGTGTTGTGTCCACACACGGAGCGGTTTAAGGCGGAAGTGGATATCTGCGCATGAGCAAGTACAGACTAACCAGCTCCAGTTTGGGTTCATCGACGTCGCACGAGAGAGTGTGGGTTCGACCTAGATATGTATAGACTGAGTCGTATTGTTTTGGAATGGTCAAAACTTCTGCTGGGCAGTGAAACCCTAAAAATAAATGTTGAAAAAAATATATGTGCACCTCTAGCAGGTTCATAGACCAAATTATATTATATAGTTTGATGTGCTTAATCCGCTTCAAGTAAACCGCTACCGTCCACACAAGCAAGGTGGGCCAACTTAAGCTAGTTCGCTCCATCTATACTACCTCGCGAGGTGGTTTACTTGAAGCGAACTATATGAGGCGACTCAGGCTTAATTCGCCTCAGAGTAGTGTCCACACGACCAATTTGAGGCGAACTATAGGAGGCGAACTAGTTGAGGCGACTTAACGGGCCAGTGTGAACGGGGCTTTAGTTTGAAGGACCTTTTACTTTAAAGGATTAAATTTGGAGATATTTGAAGTGAGGACATGGAAAATTAATTTTCGAGATGCTGGACACATTAGGCTTTAGCAGTTATCAGTTTGATTAAAATGTATTTAGTGTTCCTTCTACGCAGCAATGAGTACTTAATGAGTTCACCAGAACCGAAGTTGAATACATAAGGTCGAATCTAGCTGAGCGCTTTGGTTCCGATTCTTTTGATTTTTTAAATATTTTGTATTGAGGCTGTATTTATACTGTCCATAGCATATACGCCCGGGTACCCAGGCTTGTTTTCAATGCTGGCCAGTTGTAGTTTTGGTGTTATCTTACCACACAGTAGCTGCTGATAAGGTATTTGATTGCCTGCATTTCAGTGGCAGATAGATAATTGGTTCATACGGTTAGTAGCCTATGTTAGTTTTTTTTTTATTTTCTTGACATATATGTATTTTTCTTTCTACTCTTATTACTAGACTAGCCTACTCCTATTTACATATCAGAAACATTCATCGGAGTATGCACCTTTAAGGTCAAACATGAGAGACACACCGAGAAACATGCAGAACCACATGCACATATGCATGTTCACACAATACATGCCGAAAGCACATGCGTGCTACCAAGAATGACTCGGTGTATGTATGTGTGTGTGAGTGTGTGTCCGTGTGTGTGTGTGTGTGTGTGTGTGTAATGTGAGGAAGATGGCGTGGGTGTGGTGGCTGAAGGGATCTATTGGACTAGTTTCGGGAGCAAACCCATCTAGAGAAAAGAAAAAGTGATTGGGCCCAGAAAAGATAGTTTGCTGGAGATTTACGTCCTGGCAACATATACGGTCATATCAGTAAGGGCACCGACTTGTGACAGTGCACACTCATGACAACTTTGTAATTCTGTCCCACTGGGAGACCAGGCCTCTGCCACCATGATCCAATTTCTAACTCAGTCACATTATCCTGATACTGAGCTAACCAGCTAACTAGTACTTATCCTATTCTAGTAATGCCAGGTGTCAGGCTAGGTGGTGACAAGTATAAATTGTGTAAATCATTGTCGCTGCGACCACTTTGCACCAAAGAACCCACAGTCACCGGCGACCTCCTTGTGACCAAAGCCTTGGTCGCCGATGTCCCTTGCGACCAAAATGGTCGCACGCTTTTTAGTGCAGTCGCTGCAACCTTCTTGCGGGCGAAATGGTCACAAGGAGCTCAGCGACCATTGAAAACTATTTTGCGACCACATTGCGACCTCTTTCCGACCAACTTTCTTTTGTGGTCGCAAGCAGTAGTGTGACAGGGGTATAAGTTGGATAGGTAGAATCAAATCTATGTAAGTGTTTTAGTTAAGAAAATGTTATGCTTTATCCGACTATGCATCTTTAAGCCAGAATTAAATGTAACGCAGCCAGGTTAACACCACATTAGAAGAACGAATACTTCGGGCTTTGATTGAATTACAGAAATGCAAAGACATGACTCTGTAGAATTAAGTCTGTACTTGACAGAAAACACAAAAGAGCCCGATGTCTTCGCTTTGCCCATTTTATGTTATGCCACTGGCCATGACATATATATATATATATATATATGTATGTCACATGGATGAAAAAGGCCGCCATTGTTGTTTTCACAAAGAGCAGCCTGCTCTGTGTGTACAGAGGGGCACCAGGGAGGCTGGCAGGTGCAGTGTAGGTGCACTGAAGGTGAAGTGTAGGTGGTCTATGTAGGTGCGTTATATGAGGGGGGGGGGGGGGGGTTCGCTGCCACCGTGCCACGTGCTTCTGAACACACACACACGCACACACACAGACACGGACACACACGCACACACACAAGCACAACAAACACACACACACACACACACACACACACAAACACACACACACACACAAAGGAACCTCGATTTTACATGCCCCAATTTTATGCGAATTCAGATATAAGTTATAACACAATGCATCATTGGACCATAAATTCTTTAATTCAAAGACAATTAAGTAAACTAAACCAGGATTTAGCACGACTCCGCATTTTTTTGTGATGCCATTTTATGAACACCAATAATTGCATTATAACAGGGTTTCAGGTTTCACTATATATTTTGCCCCAATCGGATCTGATGTTAACTAGGCTGGAAGAGAATATGATTACATCAAGACTCCTCCAGTCGATGACTAAGGGAGGAGTAAGTCTGGGGAGCACATGGAAGCTTCCGGCCTAATTATACTTGTATAATAGAATATAGCATATATATATATGGTATAATCCATTATATAATATATCATATATATATATATATACATGTACATATATACATACATGTACATACATACATATGTATACATACATACATACATACATACATACATACATACATACATACATACATACATACCTATTAGTTGTGGTAGCATATAGTAACGATACCAACTTCCCGTAATGATGAGCACATCCGTTTAACATCGCTTTAGTGTACCCATATATACAATACGGAAACTATATAATCATTTACCAAGTGTCATTCATGGAAAGCATATTGTCTAGATTAAAATAACCATACTAGGTGTTGAATAGCCTCCCAAGTTACGGTTATGGACGGTTCAAGTATTACGGCGTTTGAATGAAGTATTGACAGGTCCGGGAGAGAAAAAAATGTATACACGTATAAATGGGCTCTGATATCAAGTCACACAGACCAGTCTAACAATGGCATCGCTCCAGATTCATCAGACATTGATCAGCATATACATGTCCTCTTTAACAATGCCTAATAACCTAAGTAAACCGAAGCAGGGTAGCACAATAAGGACTGCCCGGGGCACCTAGTTTACTCGGTCGGGCAGGTGAAGTTCTCGGTGGCCTGCCCAAACAGGCAAGTCATTATTTTGTTCTGATCTGCAGCAGCAGATTTCAGTTTCAATCGCCTGACTTGGACTT
This sequence comes from Branchipolynoe longqiensis, assembly GCA_030323885.1. Taxonomy (NCBI): domain Eukaryota; kingdom Metazoa; phylum Annelida; class Polychaeta; order Phyllodocida; family Polynoidae; genus Branchipolynoe; species Branchipolynoe longqiensis. The sequence continues at coordinate 42,144,183 of CM059197.1, forward strand.
GGGCAAGTAGTTTTGCCACTCAGGCAAGTAGAAAAAAAGGTTACTGCCCTACCATGCTAAGTAAGTAATATCGATGTAATATTTTCTTCAGTTATAATATAATAACCATAACAAACACAAATAACACATATATGTTATGATGTACATAACAATTAGTGTGCAATGCATAAACACTTTATACTCATATTATTAAAGTTTCACGATCCGATGGTTTTGAGTTTCACCTATTTTCTACAATAATTACATTCGTTTGATTTTTCTAATCTACTTTAGCTTATTCTGTAGTAACTTTCATCTTAAATGGTTACCTTTGGAGATATTTGAAGTGTAAACATGCCAAATTAAGTTTGGCAACCATAAACATATTCTGACATCATAGACTTCAGCAGTAACAAATTCTATTAAATTGACTTGCATTCGCTTTCATGCAACAATAAATGCTTAATTAGTGCACCAATATCTAAGTTCAAGTAGGAGCAAATCTAGGCAATTGTTTTGTCTTTGAAATTGTAATGCTTCCATCGGACTATGCATCTTTAATCTGGAATTACTCTGCTTTGTCCTGTCGCAATCCTATAATTGTCACTGCTGTGTGGTGTGTGTGTTTGCGTACTATATACGGTAAGGTGAGGGTGGGTGTGGGGGAGAGGGGGGGGGGGGTGAGCGGGCTGGTTTGCGTGTAGTCTGCTTACAAGCTGGCGAATCTCGGCTTGTGCTTAAGCGGCCAGCTGCCCACATCTCTGCCCCAATTCAATCCAAATTTCGCCTTAAATAAAATAGTAAAACTGGGTCCTTAAGTGTAAGGTCAGTCAGAGTTGTAGAACTCTCTCCGATCCTCGCCTTGTCTCGACTTCATGTGAAATACATTAATAAAAATGAAATAATATTTAGAGTAGAGTGACGTCACCATTGCGCACATTTACCCTGCCTATAAAATGTCTCCGCATTCCCCTTTGTGTCACATGCCGGAATCTGCGAGTATTTTGACGTGGAACTGACGTTCTGTGCCAGTCTCTGCACCCCCCACCCTCACACACACACACAATTTCCGACGGCCCCGGCCCCCACCATCACCGCCATCCCCACCCCGTCATGGCGGAACCGGAAGTGGGGTTGTGCCCACCGCCCGCCTGGTGCCCACCTGATAGCGTCAGCGTGCCGGTTACGTCATCCTGGGGCGGGAGGAGGGGGGGGGGGAGGTGGAGAGGCTGACATAGGAGAAGGAGGAAGGTGGAGATCAGAATCACGCTCGATAATAATTATCTGAAGGTTTTTTGGGGTGTTTTTTCCCCTTCAAAACAGTGAAATGAACTCAGTTAATAGAAATGTGAGGTATGAAGTAATTATGCAAATATTATTATGTATGTAATGCTCCTGTTATACTACTACTCGAGACATGAGGAGGTTCACATCTAGTGTCAGGCCAAGCACGTCTACTTGGTCTTCACTTCACGTTGGACTTTGCGCATGCGCAACTTCTCCCATGACAACGACGGGGTGGACTATAAACTCAGGGGTAGGGATCGAATGGGAGTTAGGCAAAGGCTTTCGGACCAACATAGTGTAGTTCAATGAACACACATAACTTGGGTTGGCGCTTTAACTTCTCATTCATGAATACCACATGTTGAGACCCGCGCCAATAGTCCATACTAGTTTACTGTCCTTACGATTCTGCTACAAACATTGAGTGTGCTTATTTCCATAGCCCTCTATGACGTGAGAAAACGGTGGAGAAGTACGTGTGGAACCATATATTTAATGTGTAGGGAACAAATAAGCCCAGCAAATAGAAATGATCTTTTTTTCTTGTATAACAAAAAATTGTTACACTATATGTACATAATAAAAATCATGCTGAAAACTATGAAAGAAAATAAACGCATGATTCAATTTTCAGAAAGAGACTCTTGAAAAAAAACTCACATTGATCCCCAGAGAGAATTTCTCATTGAGAGCCACGTTAACACCCCGATGCAATTAGGAAGATGGCATACATTATTAGCAGTCTACTCAACGTCATACATCTGAAGCTGAATTTGACGTCTGGTCATGGTTGAGCTGCTCACAGCCTCGTATTGAGCCACTAAGGGCTGCGTGTTGAACCACTCACAGCCCCATGTTGACCCACTCACGGCCCTGTGTTGAGCCACTCAAGGCTCCGTGTTATATCCGTCACAGCCGTGTTGAGCCACTCATGGCCGGGTGTTGAGCGTCTCACACCCTCGGTTTGAGCATCCCAAGGCCTCTTGTTGAGCCACCGACAACCCCATGTTGAGCCACTCATGTCCCCGTGTTGCGCCACTCAAGGCCCCGTGCCGCCACCTACTGCCACACGGCGACGGACCGCTCCCCGCTTGTTACCGGGTTGAGCAGCTCACGCCGACTGGGTGTGACCGCCGCCCCAACCCGTCCCACCGCGCCCCGGCGCGCCCGCAATTCGTGCCCGGGCGAGTGCCGCTCACCATGCCGGGGATGGCCGCCGCTCCCCGCCGCGTGGTGATGGACCGGGATCCGAACCCGGCATCGCGTAGCGTTGAACGGCGCCTCTCCCCGGTGTAGCCGCGCGTCGCGCCGTCCGCTGTCAGTGTCACCCGGTGTCGTCTCCGCCGCGCGGCGGTGTTGCTCCGCGTGGCGCCCAAGTTTCCCCTGCGTCGCGTCGCTCCGCGCCGCTCTCTCGCCCAGCGCCGCGCCGCCCCGCCCCGCCGCCCGCCCCGGTGTCTCCCCGCCCTGGTATCTCCCAGCGACGTGACCGCACGCGGTGGCCGAATCTGTAGAGCGCAGGCTTCACGTGTGGAAGGTCGGGAGTTTGATTCACAGTCGAGTTAAACCAATGAAATTTGACACTTGACGCTTCCTAGCCGGGCACTCGGCATTATTACGATAGTGAAAGGATTGGTTAGCTTTGGTTGGTTGTTGGAGTTTTATGTCCTGGCAACCTCAAAGGTCATATCAGGACAGGCACCAACTTGTGACTGCACACTCATGGCGACTTTATAATACTGCCCCCACAGGCCACCAGTGCCATGACCTGATATCGCACTAAGTCACATTATACTGACACTGAACCAATCAGTCCTTGCCCTATCCTCATAATGCCGAGCACCTGGCTAGGAAGCGACACATCATTTGACTTGACTGGGAATTGAGCTCATGACTTTCCGCATGGGAGGCCTGCGCTCTACCAAAGGGTTAGCTCATTGTCAGGATAATGTGACTGGGTGGGATGTCAGGTCATGGTGCCGGCGTCCTGGTCTCCATGTGGGGCAGCACTATAAAGTCACCATGAATGCGCACTGTCACAAGTTGGTACTCGTCCTGATATGACCTTAGATGTTACCAGGATGTAAAACTCGAAGAAAAAAAAGAAACCAACCCAGCGATGTGTCCCTGACCCCACCGCCATGCCGCACCCCCCTGCCCCACCTCCCCTCCATCAGTCCGCCTCCGGCTGCCCTGGCACGGTCCGCTCCGCCCTGACCTGCCCCGTCCCGCCTGGTGTCGCACTACCCCGCCCCAGCCCTGTCGCCCTACCCCGCCCCGTCCCTGTGTTGCCCTACCCCGCCCCTGTGTCGCCGGGCCCCACTCCCGCCCTGTTGTCGCCCCCCACCCCCCCCCTTACCCCTTCCCACCCTCCTCGCTTTGCGCCCCGACGATAAGCGCGCCCGTCGGGGCCGGCTCGGCGCGACGCCGACAATACGTGTGCGCGCATGCGCCCCGACGCTCGGCGAGCTGAGACAGTTTTGTATCGCGGGCTAATCTATTAATTAAAGCCTAATATCAACGCCGCCCGGGGCATGCGCCACCCGCCGGCCTGAACCCCGGAGGCCGGCGGGGCCAGGGCCCGGGGCGCCGACACCGTGAGCGCGCATTGAGGGCCCGGGATGGAAGGGTAGGAGGAGGCAGGACGGGATGGGGAGGCGGAAGGGGAAGGGGCGGGGGTAGGTGTGTCACCGGGTACCAGAAACCGGCCGTGACACAAATTAACATTGATAGGTTGTGGATGGTTTGCACCCTGCCCACTGCATTTGCTAGATGCGCCAAACGGCCACCAGCAACAAGACAAAATGGTGTTGCTGTTAACGATGGTATGCATCGAAGGACCACTGGCAACAAAACTAAGTTGTGTCATCGTTGACAGCAATAAGACAACGTGGTGTGTATGTTGACAATAAGTATTGCATGCATAAAAGGACCCATGGCAACAAGATAGAATGAAGTCTTTGTTGGCAGGAGCAAGACAAAAGAGTGTGTGTTGACGTTCAGAACAACATACACAAGAGAATTTAGTGGTGTCTGTATTGATGCTCAGTACTACATGCACAGAAGGACAATCGGCATCAAGACAACATGGTGTCTGTATTTGATATACAATACTACATATACAGATTGGCCACTGGTGGTAACAACACAAAGTAATATCCATGTTACTAGCAAGAAGACAGTTGCAATACCACTGCCAGTACCTCCCTTATCAGTACGCATCCTAGACAAAAATGGTTTGAAAACCTGTCACCTACCATACCGGCCACAAATGGTCAAAGCAGGCAAGTGGCTTGGTAACTGTGATACATCAAACAACACCGACTCACCTGCAAGACAGAACACCAAGAATGGTCAGCACAAGTTTATTGCAGCAATCTGTTGACATGCACAGAAGGGATCCTCAGTGGTGTCATTGTTGACACACAGTACATGTACAGAATGGTCACTGGAAACAAGACCAAAGTATTGTCATTGTTGCCATTTACGACATCATACACAAAAGTGGTGTTCATATTGACCATCAGTACAGCATACACAGCAGAGCCACTGGTGACAACAATGTGGTGTTCTTGTTGACATTCAGTATAACATGCACAGACGGAGCATTGGCAACAAAACAAAGTGGTGTCCACGTTGAAACTCACTACTACATATATGGGTCATTCTTTAAAACTGGGCACCACATATTTGGTTTCCACATTACGATGCTGATAATGTGTTCTTTCTTTTATTGATTGCAAGTCAAATAATTATTGTATCCTCTGTGCATTAAGTATGTTAGCAATAGTACATTTATTGAAGCAATCCCAAGAAAGACATTAAAAGTACTTATATGATTTTGTGCTAATGTGAAAAAGTGAAAATTTACACATTTACACTATGTATGTAGCCAAACTTTTTTTCAACTTATTTTTCCATTTTGTTCTTGTAAGTCATAACCTTGTCTACTCAAGAGTAATCAACAAAATCTTGTTTAACTATGTTGTATATGTTAAAATGAGGTTCTGGATGTGTCTTTGATATTAATGTATTGCTCAATTTGTATAAGTTCTAATTCTAAAAGTGAAATTCATTTTTGTTCAACTCTGACATATGCACAACATAGAAACCTTCATAGGACATTGGATTAGGCTATTATTTGGAAGGTGTTTTGCTATTATTTGGAAGGTTTTCACTTTTGGTTTCCATGCCACACTTTCGTGCCCAGTTTTAAAGAACGACCCATATACAGAAGGGCGGGCCTCTGGTAACAAGACCAAGTGGTGCCAGTATTGATGATGAAGTGAGCAGCGACCATGCGCAGTGTGCTTACCCTGCTCGTGTCACTATACAGATGGCAGTGTACTGAATAGGATAATTTATGTAGGTCTGTGTGTTTCAGCATAGTATAACTGCAGTGTAAGGGATGTGTGCATTGATGTGGCTGTGTGCATATTGGTATGGTTATGTGCCTGTTTGTGTGGCTCTGTACGTGTTGGTGTGGTTGTGTGCATGTTGGTGTGGTTGTGTACATGTTGGTGTGGTTGTGTGCATGTTGGTGTAGCTGTGTGCATGTTGGTGTGGCTGTGCGCATGTTGGTGTAGGTATGTGTATATTGGTGTGGCAGTGTGCATGTTGGTGTAGCTGAGAGTGTTGGTGCAACTGTGTGTGTTAGTGTGGCTGCACATGTAATTCTGGCTGTGCAAGTGTTGGTGTAACTATGCGTATGTTGTTCTGGCCTTGTATGTGTTTGTGTGACTGTGCACAGTTGGTGTGACTGTGCATGGTTGATGTGACTGCGTGTGTTGGTGTGACTGTGCATGTGTTGGTGTGGCTGTGCATGGTTAGTGTGACTGCGTGTGTTGGTGTGACTGTGCATGTGTTGGTGTGGCTGTGCACGGTTGGTGTGACTGCATGTGTTGGTGTGACTGTGCATGTGTTGGTGTGGCTGTGCATGGTTGGTGTGACTGTGCATGTGTTGGTGTGACTGTGCACAGTTGGTGTGACTGCGTGTGTTGGTGTGATTGTGCATGTGTTGGTGTGACTGTGCATGGTTGGTGTGACTGCGTGTGTTGGTGTGACTGTGCATGTGTTGGTGTGGCTGTGCACGGTTGGTGTGACTGTGTGTGTTGGGGTGACTTGGCATGTTGCTATCACTGTGTGAGTGTTGGTGGTGATGTTGACATGGCCACGTTGGTGTTGCTCTACGCCCCCCCCCCCCCCGCCCCCTATGCACTAGGGGGACGGGGCGGGGAGGGGCGGGGATTAACACTGTTGCCAGAGCGTGCCTCATGGGGGGCCACGCCTTCTCATCCGCTCCGGCACAACCGACTGCCGGCAAAGTTACCTACACAAGTCAAAGCACCCCACCTCTCCTCCCACCCTCCAACACACCAGGTTAGTTAGTCATTGGCAGTCCACCCTCACACACGCACACACGCATGCACACACATAGACACACAACCGCCGGCTGTAGGCCTGTCTACACAATGATCTTCAAGTCATTTCTCCCCCCTCCCTCACCAGAGTTGACGATCACTTACGGACAGTAATTATCCCACACAATATGAATAGTAATTATCAGCACAGTATCATACGTATCTTTGATGTATCCCGAGTGACTTATCCCCTTATCCCTTCCACCATCCAAACCCCTCCCATCTATCCTGTCCTCTCCAGGCCCTTTCCATCCACTGTCACCAGTCACCCCCTCCCCCACGCACCGCCTCCTTCATCCCCCCTCATCCCTTAGCCCCCCCCCCCTCTCCCTCATCCTCAACCACCCTCTCACATTTCGCACTTTTCTTCCCACTTCCTGCCCATCCCCTCAGCCCTTTCCCCATCTCCTTCTTCCCACATCGATTCCCTCCCCCCCCCCTCCTCTCCCACCCCCCATCTTCCAACCTCTCCCTCCACCAATTTTCCCTCCCACCCCCATCTTCCCACTGTTTCTTGCTTCACCCCAGTCCTTCCCTTCATTTTCTTAAAACAAACCCCTTTCCTACCCCACCCCACCCTACACCTGCACCCTGTCCCTCCAAAATCTCCACTGCACCCACCATTCCCCCTCCCAACCTCCTCAGAGTCACCCCACCCCACCCTTCCACCTCCACCCCGCCCGCTCCCCTCCACATCTCTCACTCCACCCCTCTTTCCTCCATCTTTCCCTTCCCTAACCTCTTGCTACCATCCATCCCGATTCGCCCCTTTCTCTCCCTCCCCCACCCCTTGATCTCCCTTCCCCATCTCTTCCATCGCCATCTTCACCCCACCGCTCCCGCCCCCTCCCATCCACCCCCTCATCACTCCACCCCCATCTCCAACCTCCGATTCGATCAGGCCCCCTCTTCCTCCACCTCCCCCCCCCCCCCCCCCTTTCCCGCCCCTCATCTCTACCGTCAACTCCTCGCCCACCCTCCCTCACCCTCTCGCCCCTCCCGCCCTCGCTCCGCCCCGCTAAGCCCTGCGGGAGTGACAGGCAGAAGATGGAGCTGCTCTGGCTGCATTCATTGCGCCGTGAGCAGCTCAGTGCATCGCGAGTCGCCCACTGAGCTGCTCACGCTGACAAATCGAGATACAGTTGACTCCATTAGATCGGGAGCCTCACTTAAGTCGCTCGGTTAAGTCCGTGCCACAAACCATTTAACTTTACCCCGGGGGTAGTTGGGGTGGGTGGGGGTGGGGGGTATGGGTCGCCCTTCAAAACTCCTCACCGGATTAGACAACTTTAAAAAAAAGAAAAAAGAGATAGAATAAAATAAAGCCCCACCGTTACCCCACACAGAACTGATACTAATTAAATAGGCAGTTGGAATGGGTGGATCTTAATTTGTTTCGATTAAAGTTGCATAATCTGATGATTTTGAGCCTCTCCCATATTTTTTTTTAAAAGATAAATATTTTACGCTGATCACTAGTATAATCAACCTCACTTTAGTGTGAAGTAACTTTTATGTTAAAGGGTTAGCTTTGGAGATATTTGAAATGAAAATATGCAATACACTAATTGGTTTGCATATTTTCGTGCATCGCAGCCTAATTCAGGAGCACCAAATAAACTGCGATAAATGTTGTATCGAGTGCACCAGTATCTCAGTTGCATGTGTAGGGTCAAATTTGGGTCGGCGCTTTAATTTTACAAAAAGGAAGTGATACTTTCATCGGATTATGCAGCTTTAAGCTTAAATGTAGGCGGTTTGTTGGTGTTGCTTTTGTCATGTGCCGTCTGTGAGCCCTTAGGCTGCTGGTCCTCATACACGAGCCTTCAGACCCATCGCATTTCGCACCTTATCTAGCCAACTCTCAGTCTGACAGCTCTGCTTTCCCGTGTTCTGCCTCACCTAGCCGCACTCAGCTCGTGGCACACACCTGCAGACCTGTGCCCCGATCTCGCAGCTGTTAGTAATGCCAAAGCTATTTTCTGTCTTCTTGAATGACTTTCAGTAACACTTTTACCATGAAAAATAAACAATTCCATTAATATTCACGGGCAAACCTTCCATACATACCACCACAAAGACAATGGTAACCATTTAATTGGAGATAATTGAAGTGAAACATGCCAAATTTATTTTGACATGCAGGACAAACTGCTCCTCATTACAAGTTACACAAATTTACTAATACATGATATGCCAGGTGCCACCTACTGTAACTAGTAAGCTCCTCACTACCAGTTGCAAACACTTACTAATACATGATATGCTGGGTGGCACCTGCTGTAAGCTCCTCACTAACGGTTTCAAACACTTACTACTAATACATGATACACCAGGTGCCACCTACTGTAAGCTCCTCACTACCAGTTTAAAAGATTGACTAATATATAATATGCTGGGTGGCATCTGCTGTAAGCTCCTCGCTACTGGTTTAAAACATTTACTACTAATACATGACACACTGGGTGCTACCTACTGCAAGCTCCTCACTACCAGTTTCAAACATTTACTACTAATACATGATACTCTGGGTGCTACCTACTGCAAGCTCCTCACTACCAGTTTCAAACATTTACTACGAATACATGATACTCTGGGTACTACCTACTACAAGCTCCTCACTACCAGTTTCAAACATTTACTACTAATACATGATACTCTGGGTACTACCTACTGCAAGCTCCTCACTACCAGTTTCAAACATTTACTACTAATACATGATACACTGGGTGCCACTACTGTAAGCTCCTCACTACCAGTTTCAAACATTTTCTACTAATACATGATACTCTGGGTGCTACCTACTGCAAGCTCCTCACTACCAGTTTCAAACATTTACTACAAATACATGATACTCTGGGTACTACCTACTACAAGCTCCTCACTACCAGTTTCAAACATGTACTACTAATACCCCTGTCACACTACGACGTAACGAGCAAACGTAAGCCTGACGTGATCATGTTTCGTCATTACGTTGACGTACGTTGGGTTACGTTGTGATGACGTCAGAATGACGTTAGACTGACATCGAGCTACATCATGTTACGTCGTGTTACATCGGCGTGCTTCAAAGTTTTGAACCTGTTCAAAACTTTCGACGTAACTCGAACGTAATGGTCTACGTTTGCCGTACGTTCTGTACACATTCAGCGAACGTCAATGACGTTAGTCAAATGCTGCTCACTACGTTCAACTATGTTCCACTACGTTGACCCACATTAAACCCGGTCGAAATGTCCACGCGGCGTAATGGGAACGTCAGGAGAATGTACGTTCAACATACGTTCAACGTTTCGCCACCGTGTCATAACGTATGTAATGTAACATTCTTCTGGCGATGGAATAATGTTCATAATGTTCCGTGAGCGTAATGACGTTGTCCTCTTTCGTTGAATGACGGTATTACTACGCTTTACCGGCGTTACGCTCTCGTCAACTACGCTGCATCCACGTTCAACTTGTGCCAAAATTTGCATACTATGCCGAGAAGTTCAACGTTTTTCATGTTCTCCCTACGTTGACGTCATTACATCGTAGAGTGACAGGGCCATAATACATGATACCCTGGGTGCTACCTACTGTAAGCTCCTCACTACCAGTTTCAAACATTTACAACTAATACATGATACTCTGGGTGCTACATACTGCAAGCTCCTCACTACCAGTTTCAAACATTTACTACGAATACATGATACTCTGGGTGCTACCTACTGCAAGCTCCCCAATACCAGTTTCAGATGTTTACTAATACATGATACGCCAAGCGCCACCTACTGTAACTAAGCTTATCATATCAGAGCTCCCTGCTGGTTTCCGACATTAATCGTGCACAAAACGCTGGGCACACACCAACGCATGCGCCATAATTAAAGAACAACAGTTCAGTTAAGTGTTGTCTGAAGGTAATTTAGAACGAGACAAATTCATCGCAATGCCATTCAGTGGTGCACTGATGACAGCCAGGCAACCACAAAGCCCTCAGCCCAGAACCATCTCCACATTTCATAACCGTTCAGGTTTAATGGCACCATGCCAACACACACTAACCAGGAGGGGGTGGGTGGAGGCTGGGGAGGGAGAGGATTAGGGGAGGGGGTGATTGTAAGGGAAGGGTGTAAGGAAGAGAGGCTGGGGGGTGGGGGGGGGGGGGGTCGGTAGAAGCGGTAGTAGCATAAGTGAAGGGGGTTGGCGTAGAAGACCAGAAAAAGGTAGACGAGAAGGTAGAAGAGGATGGAGAAGAGGAGATAGGGAAAGAGGAAGTAGAGAAAGAGGAAGGAGATAGAGAGAAGGTAGAGACAGGGGAAGTAGAGAAGATATACGTGGGGGATGTAGAAGGGGAGGGGGAAGAAGATGAGGATGAGGAGAAAGAGAAGGAGGAAGAGGATGAGAAGGAGAAGGAGAAGGAGGAGGAGAAGGAGGAAGAGGAGGGGAGGGATGGGAGGGGAGAGGAGGAGGAAGAAGATGAGGAGGAGGAAGAGGAGGAAGAAGGGGAACAGGAAGAGAAGCAGTTGTGCGAGGACGGATGGAGGCGAGGTGGGGGGGGGGGAACGACACGCCACTCCGAACACAGAGTTAGTTATCGCAAATGCGGCTTTACTTTTCTTGCTCACCCGGCGCGAGGCTCCGCGCTCTGCTCCTAATATGGGCATTGTGACGTCACCACACGGCAGATTTGCCCATTTCCGGGCGGTTTGCGCGCACCACCTGGCGGGTTCTCATTGGAAGCGGGGGGCCCTAAAACCTGCAGGGGCGGCGTCAACGGCAGGGAGGGGGCATTGTACGCCGAGCGAGGAGCGGTGGGCGGGGGCGGGAGCGGTGTTAGGTAGAGCCTAGTGCTGGGCGGCTCAGCGAGCAGCTCGGCGGTTAATTAGGGGTTGTAGGGGTTGGTGTTTGCCCTGATTATCGCCCACCGCTATTGGTGGCGGCTGCGGCTGCGTTTGCGGCGAATTGTGGTGGTGGCAGCGGTGATCGGTGATGGTGGTGATGATAGTGGTGGCGGTGATGATGATTATGATGATAGTGGCGGGTTGGTGAGAGGAGGAGGGAAGTGATCTTAGTTTGTATTAAGAGCACTTTCCACCTATCAGTAATCGTATCGCGAGTGCGCAAAGCAGTTAACTGGCGGTGTAGTGATTTGCTGTTGCTAAGTACTCCCTAACTGGTGAGGATAGCAGGATGTGGCGGCGTGTTGTTGTTAAGCATTCATTAACTGGTGAAGAGGGTGCAGTGTGGTGGGTTTTGTTGTAAAGCACTCGTTGACTCAAGAGGGGAGGCTGGTTTGTTGCTGTTGCCAAGTAGTCATTACCCGGCAAAGAGGGTGGGGGTGGTTTGCTGCTGTTGCCAAGTAGTCATTACACGGCAAAGAGGGTGGGGTGGGGGTGGTTTGTTGCTGTTGCCAAGTAGTCATTACACGCAAAGAGGGTGGGGGTGGTTTGCTGCTGTTGCCAAGTAGTCATTACACGGCAAAGAGGGTGGGGTGGGGTGTTTGTGCTGTTGCCAAGTAGTCATTACACGGCAAAGAGGGTGGGGTGGGGGTGGTTTGTTGCTGTTGTCAAGTAGTCATTACCCAGCAAAGAGGGTGGGGTGAGGGTGGTTTGTTGCTGTTGCCAAGTAGTCATTACCTGGCAAAGAGGGTGGGGTGGGGGTGGTTTGCTGCTGTTGCCAAGTGGTCATTACCCGACAAAGAGGGTGGGGTGGAGGTGGTTTGTTGTTTCCAATTAGTCATTACCCAATTAGTCATTACCCGGCAAAGAGGGTGGATTCGGGTTGTTGTGGCCAATTAGTCATTATCTGGCAAAGAGGGTGGGGTGGGGGTGGTTTGTTGTTGCCAATTAGTCATTATCTGGCAAAAAGAGTGGGAGTTGTTTGTTGTTGTTGCCAAGTAGTCATTATCTGGAAGAGAGGGTGGGGTGTAGTGGTTTATTGTTGTCACCAAGCACATCATTGACTGCTGAAGAGGGTGGCGTGTGGTGGTTTGTTGTTGTTGCCAAACATTGGGAAATAGGATGGGGTGGTTTTTTGTTGTTGCCAGGAGCAGGATTACATTAGGTGAAGGAGTAGGAGTAGGAGGAAATGAAGTAGGAGGAAGAGGCGTAGGAGGAAGAGGAGAAAGTAGTAGGGGGAATGTGGGCAGGAACAGGATGAGGACGGGAAGCAGTAGACTAGTTGAAGGAATAGGAGGGATGAGGAAGAGGAGGAGGAGGAAGAGGAGGAGGAGGAAGATGAGAAAGTAGTAGGGGGAAGGGGAGCAGGAACAGGATGAGGACGGGGAGCAGTAGACGAGGTGAAGGAATAGTAGGGATGAGGAAGAGGAGAACGTGGAGAAAGAGGATGAGGAAGGAGGAGGACGGAGGGAGAAGGAGGAAGCAGAAGAAAGAGGAAGGAGGAGGAAGGAGGAGAAAAGGGAGGAGGGGGGGGTCAGAGAGAGGAGGAAGGAGGATGAATATGATGAAGAGGAGGGAGGCGGAAGGAGGAAAAGGAGGAAGAGAAGTAGGAGGAGGAGGAGCAGTAGTAGGTGAGGACTTGGAGAAGCCACTTGAAACTATCGCTAGCCGGCTCTTCAACATAACTGCGCCCTCCCGCATCACTCAACTAAAAATTCGGTGATCATCCCGACAAAGTAGCGCAATGCAGCAATGCCATGTACCCTAGAGCGAACCTACATGGACCGCCTCACTGTCGCTAATGGTCAAATGCCTCTTAAGTACTGTGACTAGGTAGGCAGAGTCGGCTGGATTGGTCAGTTAGTTAGTTAGTTAGTTAGTTAGTTAGTTAGTTAGTTAGTTAGTTAGATAGTTAGTTAGTTAGTTAGTTAGTTAGTTAGTTAGTTAGATAGTTAGTTAGTTAGTTAGTTAGTTAGTGAGACGGGGCGGGGGTCCCGAGGCGTTAGCAATGCGCGCCCTGGTATGGTTTCCCCGCCCGTGCGCATGCGCGGCGCGGCAAAGTTGATGTAATTTGTCGTGATGGCGGGAAACAAAACGTGTCAGCGGGCAGTGGGAGCGTCGTGATGGATGTGAGGGCCGACCCCGCTGACCTCAGGGGGTTCGCCACCAGGGGGCGCAGACAGGGCTAATGTGTCCTCCCCCCACCACCCACTCACCATGCGTCCACCCACCCCCCACACACACCTTCTTTACAACAGCCCTCCGCCCCCGCTACCCTTTCGCCACACATCACCCGCCACAGCACCGCCCTGCTATCAGATCCCTCCCCAACCAACCACCACGGCATCGGCCATCACTACTGCCCCCCCCCCCCCCCAACACCTCCAACGTGGCCTTTCTCACACACAACCCCCTCCGCATCCCCTCACTATGCTACCAGACCCCCCCCCCCCCCTGCACCTCCAGTCACATCCTTTCCCCATCACATACATCCAAATCCCCATCCCGCCTGAGTTCAATCTCCCGTGACATACCTCCTCTCACCACACTACCCACCCCCCTCCGTCTAAACCCACCATACTCAGCCCAACCCCTCCCCTTTATACGCCATTGTCCTCCTCCCCGTATCCACCCACTGGACCTCACTGCATTCCACCATAACATACATCTCCCACTCACAATCACCCCTTCCTCATCACCGCCCATATCCATAGCCCCCTTCCCCCACCCCACACCACGTCGCCATACATAGTCCCCTTCCCCCATACCACACCACGTCCCCCACCCCCACACCACGTCCCCATACATAGCCCCTTTCTCCCACTCCATGTCCCCATACACAGCCCCTTTCCCCCACCCCACGTCTCCATACATAGCTCCTTTCTCCAACCCCCACACCATGTCCCCATACACATCCCCTTTACCCCCAACCCCCACATGACGTCCCCATACATAGACCAATTTCTCCCACCCCCACACCACGTCCCCATACATAGCCCGTTTCTCCTACCCCCACACCATGTCCCAATACATAGCCCCTTTCTCCCACTCCACGTCCCCATACACAGCCCTTTTCTCCCACCCTGACCATGTCCCCATACACATCCCCTTTCCTCCACCCCTACACACACGTGCCCATACACAACCCCTGTACCACACCCTTACACCACGTCCCCATACACAACCCCTGTTCCCCACCCTTACACCACATCCCTATACACAGTCCCTTTCCCCCACCCCAACACCACATCCCCATACACAGCCCTTTCCCCCCACCCCCACCCCCTCACCACATCCCAATACACAGTCCCCCCACCCTTCTCCATACCCCACTCAACCCCCAACCCCCCTTTATCCAGACACCCTATCCTGTCCACACCCGGCAGAGGGCGCCGACAATGCCGCCGCCCGCCCGCCGCCAGGGGGCGCCACGCTGCGCCACAGCACAGCGCCGCCGCTCTGGCAAGTGACAGTGTACACGTGACGCCCCACGTGATCACCTAACACGTGACCGGACACGCGGAGGGCGCGCGGCCACCAGGCGTCCGTTCCCACCTCACATCACTTCCGGTCCATCGCTCCTAGTCTTATCAGCCGGTAGTTCTCCACGGTGCCGACGCACAGAGCACAAAAAAAAAACACGCACACAAAAGCATGCTCTTCTACCCCCCCCCCCTTGGGCGCGTATCACTAATGGCTGGCGCACACCTCCCGTTTACGATTCGCGCACTAAAACTCGCGACTCGACCCGACCCGCTAAAAAAACTGAAAATGGGCCGATTCATTTTTCGAATCGCGAATCGCAATCGTAATCGGCCGGTTTTATCCCTAAAACTGAGGTTTTATGCGCGAATCGCAATCGCTAGGTGTGCACGGGGAGCGCTCACCCAGCGATTTTTGTGTGCGAAACGGGCAGTTTTAGATCGTATACGGTAGGTGGGTGCGCACAAACGGTAGGTGTGTACCAGGCTTAAAACACTGCACAGACGCCGTATAGACCGTCGACTCCTAAGGCAAGGTCGAAGGCAAGGTCGAAAACGAGGCTCGAACAGCTGTCGCCCATTTGATTTAGCTACAACGTAATGGCGCTATGCAAGGTGCACCTAGTTGGTTTTGGTTTATTGGGGTTTTTACACCTTAGCAACATCTAATGCTTTATCAGAAACTGAAGGATCGAATGAGTTGAACGCTCGATCCCATTCGTGCAGCAGGTGGTGGATTCGATCCCTGGCCCGAGTCAAACTGGCAAATTAACAATTTATACTTGTCGTTATGCCGCCTGATGCTTGGCTATTACTAGTACTCACTAGATAGCGCAAGAATCAGTGAAATGAGGAAGACCAATTGTTTGCGATTGAAATTGTGCTTGCTTAATCAACTAATATAATGGGGCGGGAAAGGATGGCTACCGGCTTGTGAGTCATTGCTACTGTATAATATGTGAGTAGACTTGTGTGTGTGGAGGGGGTTGATGTGGGCGCATCAGGCACTTCCGGTTAAAATGCTCTGTGAGCTGTTAGTGTAGCCACGGCCGGTGCGGGAGTCGCGTCGCGCACTACCCCGGTGTTGACGCCCCGACGCGCCGTGCTCTGGCAGCGTCGCGCTGTTTCACGCGATAAGCGGGAGCGGGACTCCGTCACCGGCGGGCCGCACACCCCGGCGCCGCCTGATAGCCCGCACGGCGGGGAGCGGTGACCGACCCTCCCCGCCCCGTACCCCACCCACACCGGTGTAAAGATTTCAAATTCCCCCCATATTCAAGTTCCCCCCCCAGGAACTTGAAAACGTTTTCAAATTCCTCCCAGGGGAATTTGAAAACGTTTTCAAATTCTCTCCCTCATTTTAACTTTCCCCCCCCCCCCCATTTTTGGGGAATTTTCTTTATTTTTGTTTTGTTGTTGTTATTTTTTGTTATTTAACATGACAAATATTATAATATACAGAGAATAGCATAATTGAAATTATTACTAGTACAATAAAACATATTTAACCACAAATGACACAAAAAGTCTCCATGATGGATAAGAAAAAAATATAATAGGTCTGAAATTTAAAACGTTTTTTAAAGTTTTTTAAACAATTTTAAATTCCTGGAGAGGGGAATTTGAAAATAGGGGGAGGAATCTGAAACTGTTTTTAAGTTCCCCCCCAGGAATCTGAAAACGTTTTTAATTTCCCCGGAGGGAAGTTAAAAACGTTTTCAGATTCCCGGGGGGGAACTTGGGAAGGGAGGAAGTTGAAATCGTTACACCGGGCACCGCCACCGTCTCTCCGCCTGACAGGCAGTGGCAATAGAAGCGGTGATGGCGTGGAAGGAGTGGTGGGGTGGTGGGGATGTGTGTGTATACATACATGAATACATGAACAATAAATAGGTATAATAGGACTACCTCAAACCCTAGCAAAACAATCCTACCACGTCATAATGATCATATTCGTAAAGAAACCAACACAGAACTATACCAAGTGTAAATAACTGACTGTGCACGCCTCTTTCTATGACATGCACAGCTCTGTGTGTGGTTATGAACAACAACCACCCCCCCCCCCCACCCCCATAGAGCTCTTAATAGGACATTTTATCAGGGGGGTCGGTAACTTATGGGTAGGCTTTACAATTACAGGATTCATTTTTAGAAAATTGAGTCATAGATTTAATTTTACATATTTGTTCAGGGTCATTTTTTATTTGTTTACCAGCCTCCAATTTACATTGCAATTCAACGTTTTTTTTATGTGTCACCGACACAACCGACACAAAAGCTAGTCAGCACTCAGGCTTTAAAAAAATATCCGGAAAAGAAGGTATTTCCACACTTAATTTCAGTGGCAGCTCCGACAGATTTGTTGTTTGTTGGGGTTGTATGCCCTAGTAACACCTAAGTTCAGTTTTGCTATCAATTACATGACAAATTCTGTCCAATCAAGGAAAAACTAAATATTTTTAAAAAGATCACTACCGTAAATGTCCTGACCACATATGCAAAAAAAAAAAGAACAATTGCGCCTTATAAACATGTTTTTTCGGGGGATGGTGGAAGGGGGGGGGGGGCTAACACAGTACAACAGCCTCCCAACATACACACCACAACATGCAACCACACCCTCTCACTCCCGCCGCAACACACACATGCAGTGTACCCCATCATATACACGCCCCCTGGTGGCACACTTTCATGGTGAACAACGCATTGAGCAGATCTGGAGCTGCTCATTGTGACAGTCTGAATGCTACACACGCGCCAGGCTGGCAGACTGCGTTTTTCCATCCAGGCCTGTTATTAGGTCACATACACCCTGGAGGAGCCGACTTACCTGTGATTACAGGTAGAGTGATTAACACCTGGGTGGTAGACATAGTGCGGTGTATAAATAAGCATATACAGCGGGATGAAACCAGTTGCCTGTGTATGAAATTGGCAACCAAGAAAAATAAAGCGCATAGAATTCAGACGTAGATTTAATATTTCCCCTGGCCAAATTATATATGCATCGGCCCATCTTGTTTCAGAATAGTAGGCTGCACTCAACTCATCAGGCAAATGGCCACAGACGCGCTTGTGCATGGGGCATGGCGGGGGGCGGGGGGGGGGGATCAATGCACCAGGGAGCCTAGCTAAGCCATTGGTTAGAATGCTCGCCCAGCAACACCAGAAACAGTGGCTTCAGTCGATATCGAGGAAGGATGTCCTACATAATTGTAACCATCCCACGACAAGAGCACCACTTACCCTAATGTAGGACTTAACGATGACAAATTGTATTTAGCATTACTGGTTAGAAAATTCTGTTTAATTTTACATTTTTTTCAGGGTCATTTCTATTTATATCTCAGCCCATAATGCATATTTGAATGCAACGATTTATAATTGAATGCGTTAGTGAAGATTGACTCTTTTTGTCAGTGTGCATGCCAAGATAATGTTGCCATGCATGTCAACAGTCTGACACCATAGGCGTTATAATTTATTATATAAATGTTAGCAGTAATATATATGATACAATTGACCTAGTATTCCCTTCTATGCAACAACAAATGCTTGAGTGCACCAGCATCTAAGTTTGATAAGTAGGATCACAATTAGACAAATGTTTTGATTTCACAAATCTGAGTTCTTCAGCAGACTAGGCAGCTTTCTTTAACAATGATAATGTTCGTTAGTAAACATTTTAATTTTAATTGATCTTAACAAAGCTAGGCCTCCTAAAATGGTGGCAGTTAGATAATCACTATCAACCATTATAGAAAAGTAATGTTGTTACGAAGTGACCGAATAATACACATAATAAGACAACATTCAACGTTACAAACACTTAAATGAAACACAAAAATAATATAACGACATCTAAATAAAAATTAACAACACCCGCATTAAATATAATTTCCGAGATTCGCCTATGCACCACGATATAAATCGATAAACCAGAATATCAATGCAATCAATTGGGAACATTTTAATTTCAGATTTAATTGTAGGTTTCCCCCTTCCCTCCCAGGTGTGCGCATGAAGTGGTATAATTGACGAGCCTTAACGTGATTGATGACGTCACTGAACAATCATGCCCCCCCCCCCCTCCCCCGCCAAGTGGACAGCCGAGGCGGTGGTGCACTAACACTAACACTGCTCTGACATTATGTTGTACACGCACTCTTTCTACACAGACCAATATGTGTCTCCTTGGAAAGTGGCATACTCCTCCCCCCCCCCCCACATTTACACAAACCAATCGTTGGTTTACTTGTTGAGGGTTGGCATCCTAGCAAAATCTAAGGTCACATTAGGACAGGTATCGACTTGGGACTGCACACCCATGGTGACTTTATAGCCACCAACACCATGACCCAATATTCCACTCAGTCACATTATCCTGGCACTGAGCCAACCAATCATTGCCCTGTCCTATTAACACCAATGGCCAGGCTAGGTCGCTAAATGTATCAAATTTGTAAGTAAGTAAATTTGACTCTGCTGGCATTCAAATGTCCGCGGCTACATAATTTGATGGCTTTGCGTTTCTGCCATATTTTTGTAATATATACTATATTAGGTTGTAATCTACCATACTTTTATTTGAAGTAACAGTTGAGCATGTTGGCGAGGCTAAAGGGGCTGTCACATTAGGTTTTTTTGCGGGAGCTTATGGCGGCGTAGGCGCGTTACGTCATATACGTCGGCATACGCTGTATACGCTACTCATACGCTACGCATACGCTACGCATACGCTACTCATATGCTACTCATACGCCGCCAGATGCCGGCTTATGAGGCATACGCCGCCATACGCTTTCATAAATCCGTCCGTCCACATTTTTTTGTGCATGCTAAAAAAATCTTGACCTATGAGGGCGTATGGCCCATACGCTGCTCATATGCTACTCATATGCCGGCATACGCTCCTCATACGCCAGCGTACGCTCCTCGTACGCTAGGGGTACGCCGGCATAGGTTTTTCATACGCTCAACTTGTGTCACCGGTGTATCTCTAGCGTGTCTCTAGCGTACGCATAACCTACGAGTTACGTATGGGAGTGTACTCCTAGCGTATGCACAGTGTATGCACAGCGTATTCAAAGCATATGCCATAGGTCTCGACCTCGATCTTGACTCATACGCTACACATACGCTACGCGTACGCTACTCGTACGCTACTCGTACACTACTCGTACGCTCCACATGCCAATCAAAACCGTCAAAAAATGTCACAGCACACTCCCATACGCTCCTCATACGCTCCTCGTATCCTCCTCATAGGTTCCACATACGCTCAAAACCACCCGAAAGGTCACCAAATGTCATCATAGGCCGGCACGCGCAGGACCTACGTAGGTTTTCAATACGCTCCCGCCATACGCCGACAGGGCCTTAACATGCGTAATTTGCGAACGAGGCTATTTTCTTCTTCCTCGCCCTGCACCTCTCGCTTTCATGTCACTCTGCCCCTGTGGTTCTGCCTATCCACTTCGCTTCCCCACCCTCCCACCCACTTTCCCGGGGGGGGGGGGGAGGGGTAAGTGCTGATCGATCTAGCTACAACTAATTTGAACACTGATGACGATTCCAGACTACCTTTACCTTCACCCATGCCGGCGCCCAGTCACCCACTTCCTTAGCCTGATTGATATTTCTTATTTAATAAAACTTTCAATTTTATATCTCTCCTCCTGTTGTCTTGTCCGAGTGAAGCTAATTATCACGAATGACTAACCTTTACTAGGATTTAAAGTGAAAGGACACAAATTAATTTTGGAATCAACACCGAAATGCTGAACATAGTTTTCATTTAAAACATTAAACAAATTATAACTTAGTATTCCCTTCAATGTAGCAACACATGTTTAATGCGTGCACCCGTATCTAAGTTGGATACGTAGGATCAATTCTACATGAGCGTTTTGGTTGCTAAATTTGATGCCTTCATCGGACTATTCAGTAAATGTTCTCATATATTTATTTCAGGATCAATTCCAGGTGAGCGTTTTGGTTGCTAAATTTGATGCCTTCATTGGACTATTCAGCAAATGTTCTTATATATTTATTTCAGGATCAATTCTACATGAGCGTTTTGGTTGCTAAATTTGATGCCTTCATCGGACTATTCAGGAAATGTTCTCATATATTTATTTCAGGATCAATTCTACGTGAGCGTTTTGGTTGCTAAATTTGATGCCTTCATCAGACTCTTCAGTAAATGTTCACATATATATCTATATATTTGATGACATTCGTTGATTAAGCAGGTAATATTTTAATTTAGAACAATTGGTCTTCCTCATTCCACTGCTCCTTGACCTATCTATGATGGAGCAGGTTAAAGCAACATAGTCCGATGAAAACATACACAGTTCTAAACCAAAACACTCAATTAGGTTAGATTTTACACATCCAACTTTGATATAATGGGGCATTTGTCAAGCATTTGTTGTGCACAGAATGGAACAAAATCAATTTAATTAAATCTGTCACTGCTGAAACATATGATGATCTCCAGCAATTCGGTGTACACACTAACAAGTATTTTTTCATTTTTTCATTTCAAACATCTCCAAAGTTAGCCATTTATTATAAAAGTAACTTTAAACTGATAGTATTATTAGTAAGGTAGATCGCAAAGATCAGTTTGTGGCCTAACATATTTGTCCAAAATATGCCAAACTTAAACCCATCGGACTATGCAACTTTAATAATGAGCAACCTCATTGGAGGAGAATAATATTAATAATAGTATAACCATCCATTATTTATAGTTGCATAATTCTTTGACGCCACACACACATGTACGTGATGTATAACATATTATGCAAGTATAAAGGCACGGAAGGGAATTGCTTTTTAAAAACGTACTGATTATTGTACATTAGGCTTTCTCGATCTCACGGATATGACAGGTGGCACCACCACCCACTCTCCTCGTCCCTAATGCCTAGTACACACCTACCGTTTGTGCGCACCCACCTACCATATACGATCTAAAACTGCCCGTTTCGCACACAAAAATCGCTAGGTGTGCGCTCCCCGCGCACACCTAGCGATTGCGATTCGCGCCTAAAACCTCAGTTTTAGGGCTAAAACCGGGCGATTACGATTGCGATTCGTGATTCGAAAAATGAATCGGCCCGTTTTCAGTTTTAAGCGGGTCGGGTCGAGTCGCGGGTTTTAGTGCGCGAATCCTATACAGTAGGTGTGTACCAGGCATAATGGACGCTATGTTCTGTCAGTTGCACAGAAAGATTGATGTGTGTGTGTGTCATAGTCTGATAGTGGCAAGTCAGAACGCCATGCCGCAGAACCTGACCAAGGGCCAACTTGAGGACATGCATACTGTTTATAAAAGAGCAGAACCAGAACCCACTGCAGACACTTCTTTTTCACCCAGAGTTACCGATGTGTGCAACAGCCTTCCAAGATAGACTGTAACGGCTCCAAGTATTAAAGAAGCACTTGAATGAAGGCTTGACACACTGGAGTGATCAAGAGCTTACATATAATATTGAAGCTGCTTTGAGTTCATGTCACTGAGACCAGTCTAACATTGACATCTCCATAGTCATCAGACAATGATCTGTGTGTGTGTGTATAAATATATACATATATATATAATGATATATATATTATCTGCTGCAAAATTCATTGTATGGAAGCCGATACGATCACACTCTTATATATTTGCCAACTATATTTATGTATATATGTGTGTATATATGTGTGCCGTATATTTTATTATATAAATATAAATTACGGATAGTATGATACCATTATGTACTATCCAACTCTGCAGGTTGATCACATTGAATAATTATTATGCAATATATAAACGCAGATGTACATATATATATATTTGCATATATATTATATATGAACAAATAACATGTAGTGTAACGGATATATATATCTATACATATAATATATTCCCTCGTGTCTCTTGCATGTTAGTTGTTCACATATGATCTAAACAACCTGAATGAGGCATTTGCGCAGATGAGGGCAGCGGGGAGGGGGTGGTGGTGGGGAGGGGAGGGTACCAGACTGAGTTTAATTGACATTTGGGAGTGGGAGGGGGAGAGGGTAGGAGGGGAAGGGGAGAGGATGGGGGAGGGAGGGGGAGGAGGAGAGGGGGAGGACGGGACAATGACACGACCCCCAGCTCCACAACTCACCTGAATGAAACTTCACAATTTGTCAGGTCCCGTCATTTTACGGTCTGTACCCCACAATACCCCACATCAGTCCCCGTCTAGCTAACAAAACCATTAACCAAAGGGGTAACATTAGTACTTCCACCATTATAATATTGTATGTATAATTATATACCACATACATAGTACATATAATATATATAATACACAATAAATAACACATATATGTGCTCGCTAATTCATTATGGGAATATAAAATTGGGTGTTCCGTTTGCTTTCGCTATACCTTAGTTGTAAAGGCTGGGGAGGCGCCGGTAAATCGGCCCCCACTAATGCCGCCCATATTCATAATTTAATGCGGCAGTCAGGACAGAGTCAAAGAAGCAATCATCATAATTGCAGCATTCCCGCTACCGGACTTTTGACATATGTGGCTGGCGGCCATTGAATGCTGATCAGACAGCACGCGCAGCCAAACCTGTGACTGACGACTTGCACGAAAAAGAATTGTATTTAGCGGTGTCGGACTGGAACCAATCCGCTGCATTAACCGTGGGGAAAGATGTTTATTAGGTAAGCCGCTATTGTCTTACCAATGGACACATGGGATAGCCTTGTGCTGAAAGCCTTTCGCTTCGCGTGTGGGAGTCGTAGCGACAATTACCAGCTCAGTCAAATTCAAATACTTACAAAAATGTTAACTTATGGTTACCGCACACTCACACTTGGCATTAATTACTGTGATAAGACATCGACTGGTGTGATGGCTTAGTGTCTCCGGATGTGACTGCATGGGATATATCATGCTAGGGTACCCAGTGGAAGGTATTGTAGCTCATTATAACCAGTTGGTTTGATTTATTGAGTAATTATATATGTCATTCCTAGTTACATCTAAGGTCAGATCTAAGCAAGGGGCAACACTATAAAGCCACCATGAGTGCTCAATGCACTGTCAGAAGACTGAAGTCATATCCATACAAGGGAAACACTATAAAGCCACCATGAGTGTGCGTCGCTCTATCGCAAGTCTGAGGTCATAGGTATACAAGCGGCCACACTACAAAGCCATCAGTACACAGCGCACTAGTATTAACAAGCATGACGTCATATCCACAAAAGTGGCAGCACTATAATTTATAAAGCCATCATATGTGTGCATCACACTGCCACGAATCTGAAATCATATGTATACAAGGGGCAGCACTATAAAGCCACCAGGCGTGCAGACTCTCTGACTCACAAACCCTTACCCTTCCTTCATGACATGACCTCGATTGTTGCTAGGACTTCAAAAGAACTCAACTAACACTCTCACAAATAACATTGTTTGTTTGTTGTTGTTTTACGTCCTGGCAACATCTAAGGTCATATCAGGACGGGTACAGACTTGTGACAGTGCGCACTCATGGCGACTTTATAGTGCTGCCCCACTGGAAGATCAGGTGCCAGCACCATGACCTGATATGCCACTCAGTCACATTATCCTGACACTGAGCCGACCAGTCCTTGTCCTAGCCTATTAATGCCAAGCGCCAGGCTAGGAAGCAACAAGTATCAATTTTTAAGTCATTGGTTTGACTCGACCAGGGTTCGAACCCACGACCCCATGATCTACCAACACGGGAGACGGACGCTCTAACTCACTCGGCCATACCCTTTCACCCACAACAATTATTTCCCGCCAAACCAGGTCAAACTAACCCAACATAAAAAAAATAACAAATGCATTCCTATAACGGAAAGAGGTCGGCGATTGAGTGATAAGTGTGGGACTGGCGTCGTGTCCGCTGGTTCCAGCTGGTTCCCGCGTCTCATCGTCCCTCAGTGCGCACGCGCATGCTCGGGAGCCCGGCGGCGGCGCGTTCACCTGTTACGGGAACGCGTTGACGCTAATGGCATATTATATGACTGTAACCAGCGGACTGCCTATAAAATAACAACCACAAAGTGACGCCCTATCCCCCTCCTCCCCCCCCCCCCACCATACCCCCACAGCTTCCACCCCACCTCCACCCCCACCCCCAACGAAAGCCGCGCCCATTGTACCGGGCGAGTGGAGGCGGGCACCCAAAACGAGGCCGCATTGTCTCCGAATGTGGCCGACAGGGGGCAGTGCACTCTCCGGCTTTATGATCATGAAAGCATTTCCGGGGTGAAAATGGTGGGAAATGGTGAAAAATTGAAGCTCAGACTGAAAACACGGAGCGCGGTGATTGAGTTGTCATTTGGTGGTGTTGGTGGTGGTGATGGTGGTGGTGATGGTGGTGCGTGTGTGTGCGTGAGTTGGGAGTGTAGTGGTTGGTGGAGAGAGGTTAGTAACTAGAAGTACGGACTGGTCGCTGTCTCACCTGTACCGCGCATGCGTAATGGGGCCAGATTGGGTTTATCTACCATGTCAGAGACCTGCATTCTAAACTATTACTATAATAATAATAATAATAATAATAATAATAATAATAATAATAATGAAAACCAGACGGGATGGCTGAAATGAGTTGAAAACTTGATTTTCATGTGGCAGGTCAAGGGATTCGAAACAATGGGTTAAAACCCTGGCTAAGTCAACCCAATTACTTTAAAATGTATACTTGTCATGGCCTACCATAGGCATTACTAGGATAAGGCAAGGGGGTAGTGGAAGGAGGAAGACCAACTGGCCGTGACTGAAATGTCCCTTGCCTAATCAACGATGGTGAACACAACATATAAATAAATAAATAATAATAATGTGGGACAAATATAAACTTGGCCTTTATGTCGAAGGTAGGTCTCCTTCAATAAGAACAATAATTATATGAGCTCATACAACATATGATCATGTCACACCAGTTCTTCATGAATTGCATTGGCTACCAGTAAAACAGTGTATTGAGTTCAATGTTTTACTAACCGACTATAAAGCAATGAATGGTGAGACACACGGATATTTGTGCAATTTTCTGTCCTTCAAACAGCCACCATGAGCTCTCACATCCTACAGTCAGATTCAGTACTTGCCCAGGTGTCTAGACTAAAACCAATACAGCCAGTTTCCACTTTCTGGAATAGATTGCCAGACGATGAACAAAAAGAAACATTATTCGAAAAATTCCAATCTGTCCTCAACACTCATGCTTGCTTTTTCTGGTAAATGATATTGAGGTTCACATACAAGACCCTCTCACATGGGAAGTTAGCCAGCGCTTGCAACATAACCAAATGGAACAGATTTAACTTAGCTTCTGTATCAAAGGCTCACTTTCTCAATAATGACATCAACTATATACCAACGCTAACTCATGACTTTATAATGCTTCCTAACTGGAATATCGTGTCTCCGGCACCATGACCCAATATCCAAGTCATCCACCCTGTCTTGGCCCTATCCTAGAACTGCCAATCACCAGAAAATGTAGTGTCGAGTATAAATAATTGACCACCACCTCCCACATGGGAATCATACACTCTAACGACTCATCCATCCCGTCCAGTCTTTCCTCATATATGCCACCATAAATCAGCATTAACTTGAGTACGCTAACCCATTCACGGCGCCACCTATCAGTTCACTGCTGCATTAGCACCACTACTTACTACCCCATACCGCTCCATGCACTCTTCTAAATGGAACCACTATAGCGCAATACCTTGATGTCATGTGATTATATAGATACTGACTTATTATTAACATATAATTTTAATGTGTGATATATACTCCTTGGTATTAAGGCAATTTTTTTTAAATTTCAAATGTGTAATAAGAAGAAAAAAATGTCGTTGTAAGACCAGATATACTGCGGGCATCAAATTTCGCCGTGTCCTGCTGCATGAGTTAAAATTGCATAATTGAATTGAATAATTACTGCTGCATCAAAGGAATATGTTATAATATACTTTACATAGTATCGGGATAATGGCGCCTTCCTGATATGGCCTCAGACATTGCTAGGATATAAAACCCCAATTCACCACTCACTCAGCTCCGTGAAGAACCTAGACACGCCCCTGTCACCTAAGTGGCAGTCAGTTTATGTACCCCCCCCCCCCCCCCAACACACACACACTCACACACCTGATGAGATTAAGCCCCTGCTACACCAGGTCAGGGCCTCTATCTGTGATGAGTGCAGTCCGCAATGAGAAGTGTGGGGGGGGGGGGGATTTAATGCTCAACAGAGTGCGCACTCCACGAAGCTTATCTGGCCGATAACGGAAGTAGTTAAATTTGTGCACTCAGTGCATGTTCTTATCACCACTTTACACCCCCCCCCCCCATGATGCACACTCACTGAAGGCATCAGGAACGCGGTATTCAGCTGAAATATACTAGAAGCAGTCTGCATACATTATGCATACATTAGGGGTAGGTCGGGATAGGTTGGAACACGTTAGCCGTACTTTCAGCCATGCAGTCCCCATACAGCCAACGGATGCATAACGTACTTCGAACGTATGCCTGCCGTATCTGCAGCATACTTAACGTATATGCCGGACTTCTAGCGAGGAAGTAACATACGTAACGTTGGTAAGCGTATGTGATAGGTCAGAGATACGTTCTTCATACGCTACATACGTTGTGTGTATGTTGTGTGTACACCCATTTTTATCCCCCACCCTTGCAATGTTCGACGAATGCTGACGTACTGTCAAATTGTCGTACGTTGGGCACATGCTGACGCCGTACGTCGTAGTGTGACAGGCCCTTAAGGCACCACGCGCCAAATACACATTCCACAACAACGCATCATACAACACAATAATGCATCCCACAACACAATAATGTATCCCACAACACAATAACGCTCCAGCAAACCCAACGGGCCTATAGTATAATAACATATCACAAGAATGCAATTCATACCACAATAACGCACCACAATGACTAAGCAAGGTCATTGTGGTTTGAGTGGGATACCAGATCACGGTGTTGGCAGAACGGTATTCCAGTGATGCAGCACTATAAATATAGTCACCAGCAGTAGGCATCATCCCTAATAAATATTATAACCCTAAATGTTGTGAGGATGTAACCCCCCCTCCAATTAAACCAATGCAACTTTAAAGGCTTCGAATGTTTGTATTACACTTACAGTACTTCCAATGTGTACAATAAGTTCGATATATTTACATGAGCCTCTGAACAGCATATTCACATATATTCACTAACATTCAATCTCCATGCATGGTACAACGAATATTACATTTAAACACATCAGCGGTCAACATGGGGTGGGGGTGTCGGGGTAGTGTGTGTGGGGGTGGGTGAGTGGAGACGGGCGTTCAACATTTAACACACGCCACTTTGGGTCGATACCAGATCAAATCGATGTGTCATCACGGTGGCAGAGTGGCAGAGCCTAAAACAAAATCTGTTGAGCCCTTATCATGTGAGCTTAGTGCCCTGCCGTGATGAAGTCTCATAAAACAACGGCAGAGGGTGAGAGGCCATGCGAGAGGAGGGAGGAAGAGGGAGGAGGAGGGGGGAAGAGGGGGGAAGGGGGGAGGGGAAGGGGACGTGGGGGTGGAGGGGAGACGGAAGGGATGGAGGGTATGGAGGGGCGAGGCGGGGGGGGCGGGGGGGGGAGGGGGGAAGTGGATGTGGAGGGGAGAGGACCGGGCGGGGGGAAGAGATGAGCGGAGGGAGAGGAGGGGTAGGTGGGGGAGGGAAGGGAGGGTGAGGGTGAGGGTGAGGGTGAGGGTGAGGGTGAGGGTGAGGGTGAGGAGAGAGGAGAGGGAGGAGAGGAGAATAGGAGAGGAGAGGAGAGGGGAGGAGAGAGGACGGGCGGGGCGGGCGGGACGGGACGGGGCGGGAGGAGAGACGGCAGGGGCCGGGATGGGGAGGAGAGGGAGATGGGGGGGGGAGGAGAGGGAGATGGGGGGGGCGGTGGAGATGAGAGAAGGATGGGAAAGGAAGGTGAAATAGGAGAGGACTGGGACGAGGAAGGGAATGGCAGAGGAAGGAGTGGGGGTGGAGGATAGAGAAGGCCGGAGTGCAGAGGGGGAAGGATGTGGAAGGGAGGAGAGGGTGTAGAGGGGGCCGGGGAATTGGAACGGGAAGGAACATGGGTTCAGGGATGACGACAGCAGTGGAAGATGTTTAGCATTTGAATGCACAAACACTACAGGATTTTAAACACAGACATGCTCCCAGAGACAATTCAACATGGCTGCCTGCCATTTCAACACAACATACAGGAATGAGACACACGTCACTCAGCAGGTGTCGGCACCATGCTTGTGGACAACCAGAACCAAATCGGACACCCCTCCGTAATAACCGCACACTGCTCCCCTACAAGTGTGTGGTTGTGGTTGTGATTGTGATTGTGATTGTGATTGTGAGTGCATGTCTGTGTGTGTGTGGGGGGGGGGGGGGGGGGGTACCGTGATAACTAATGGTATAGCGTGAGTGGAACACGTGGGATATTTATTTTCACCATAGACGCAATTACGGTCACAAATTGGGGGTGACCTCCCTTCCCGCTCCCCCCCCCCCCCCCTCTCCCCCCCCCTCCCCCTCCCTTCCCTCCAACGTACACACGGGCAGTTTGATGGGTTGTGCTCACCCGTGCCACACGGCAGGCCAACCCGTGCCACACCACTAAAAGGTGCGTGCGCACACGTGGGGGCAGGGTCGAGTACACAGGTGGGTGCCAGTATGTGTGTGTGTGGTGGTGGTGGTGGGGGTGGAGGGGGGTCACGGTTCTGCTGATTAGTTGGACAATACACAGATCAACACGAATCTGGCGTGTGCATGTGAACTTTCCTGGGCGCGTTTAGTGAGGAGGTTTGTTCTTTCATTTTATTATTGTATTGCTATTTAAAACAAAACAGAATTGTATTGTTATTCCTATTACCATTATCATATTATTAGTCATATTGGTAATGTCAATAGTATTACTATTGATTTTTCCAGTAATATTATTACTATAGCTGATAAGAGGAGTAGTACTAGTAGTTGTACTACTACTAACAGTAGTACTAGTAGTATTGTTGTTGGGTTGGTTTTCTGTAGTAGTAGAGTAGTAGTAATACTACTAGTACTATTCATGTTGGGTAATAGTATTTACATTGGACGTATTCGACTGAGACCTTTCCATCCGCAAAATTTAGGCTCCACCCACCTACACAGTGAACTTGGTTTTCGAATGCAAAGAGGACCAGTCAAATGGCTTCAGTGGTTTCAGACAATCAGAGCTATTCTTTTCCATTGCAAATGGCCCTATAGATATGGGGGCCGCCATTTGCAATCGAAAAGAACAGCTCTGATTGACTGAAGCTACTGAATCTTTCAACCTTTCCATATCAGCCATGATGAAATACACCATGTGACCTTGCAGAATTAGCCACAAGACACATTCGATCCATACATATAGAAACCCACTTCCGCTCCCAGTGATAGGAATTTGTAAAGAAATATGTTGACATTCGCATGGAAAGGCCCAGTCGAATACGTCCAATGCTTACTGAATACTTGTTTCTAGTTGTACTATTGCTTTGGGGATTTTTTGTTCTAGTACCATTTGCAGTATTTGAGGTGAAAACATGAAACTAAAGTAAAGTAGAATAACTATCAACCAACTATATTGATCTAATAAGTATGACAGAAACGCAAAACCATCGGCCATTACAACTTCAATCTTTTTTTTTTGTATACAGCAATACGTTTTTCAATAAGTATACCGATATCTAAGTTAGAAATGAGGGATCAAATATAGCACTGATCTTTCTTTGTGCGTGTGTGTGAAAAAAGTATGCTGTCATCGGATTATGTGACTTTTAGTACAATCAGAAAGCGTGCTTTACAAAGTCGTGGTAGAAACACAACTGCATTAGTGGCGGGGACTGGGGGTGGGGGCGTGCTGTTTCTGACAACAAACCTGAACCACAAGAACAACAACAAAAAACATTGACAGCGGAAGTTTCGAAAGAGGAGAAGCGACCACGTGACCCATGACGTGGCACGTGCGGTGTGTGTTTGTGGGGGAGGGAGGTGATTGGGTGATTGGGTGATTTACATGACAAGGTGCACCCAACACCCAACACCCAATACCGCACCACCAACACCCTTCAAACAGCATATCACTTCTGGACAGAGTACGTTGTAAAATATTCCGATATTACAGCATTGGTGGGGGAATGCAAATGTTCTATTACGAAACAGGTATACGTGACCAGGGCCCATATGTATGAGCCAATTTTTAACCGTACCAGGGTTAAAGGAAGGTCCCGGGTTAGTTAACCCCGGGGTTCCAAATGTGTCACGGGGGATGTATGAGACCAAAGCGCGCCCGAGTTAACTAATGTTTCAGATATTTATAGATATTGGGGAACCCCTGTGTGCTTGTTTACATTCGTCGATTGGACAATATGAATAACGCCGCCCATATAGCTGCTACGTTAATAATGCTTCGATTTTAGGGTTAATTTGCTGAAATTTCACTTATTGCGTATGTAATTCTGTTAAATATGACATCATTGAATAGATTTGGGCGTAATATATTGCCGTCGATTTGGCGGCAGCGATGTTTAGTTGACTTTGGACAGTATGGATATCGACGTTGCTGCGGCAGCGGCGATTTGTTTACTTTACATTCATCGATTCGAAAATATGAATAGCGCCGCCAATGCGGCGGTAGCCTTAAGAAGGGTTCGAATTTAGGGTTAAATTGATAAAATTTCACTTATTGCGTATGTAATTCTGTTAAATATGATCGCATTGAATAGATTTGGCCATAATCGGTGGCTAACCCCACCTTTAACCCTCCTTTCGCATGGGGTTAGTGCAGGCGACTTTAAACTCGCTGAGTTAGCTTAACCCCGACACATACATACACACTTTTCCCCGCTAACCCGGGAAATTCGCACGACGCCGGGTTACGACCGCTAACCCGGTCTCATACATATAGGCCCTGGTGCATGTATGTGTATATGTAGGTACTTGATTGATTGGTAAATAGACATAGTGGTGCTGGCAGGACTGTGTGTAAGGGGCACTCAGAGCCTACCCCCTCCCCCCTCTGCTAGTCAGGATCACCAAACTCAGGCTCAAGGCAGGTGGTGGCCAGGGGAGCCATACAGCTTGGTGGTGGTGGGCAGATCACTGGTAACCATGGGGACCAGGAATGCTGGATCCCTATTGGTGGAGCTAAGAATGCTTGTTTCTCATTGGGAGAATGGGGTGGGGTGATACTCTACACTGAATCCATACACCATATAAATAATAAACCAGAGGGCTTGACTCTCTCTCTTCTGTCACACTTGATACTCTTCCTTTCTCTTTGCCTGTATTGATTTCACTATAGCCTGCCTACACAACCACAGATCCGAGCAGCAGACTTTACAATTGGACTAGCTAGGTTCTCGGACATAATCAACCTACCCGCACCTACCTATGTGTCACTCCTTTCCTGTGAGTGCACTGCAGCCTCCTAGGTTAGCGCAACCTTGGTGGCACAGTCAGTTACAATGTGAACCAGACAAACTGGTGTAATTTGGTATTACAGTTGCATAGTCCGGTGGTTTTGAGCTTCTGCCACATTTTTAGAAAAATAGAAGTCAATCGTTATAATCTATCATAGATACTTTGAAGTAACTGTCATTTTAAATGACTAACGATGGACATATTTGAAGTGAAATGATACAAAATTAACTGTTGAAAAGGTGGACACCACAGGTTCTATTAAATTGATGTAGTATTGGTTTCGAAAAGTTTGTGCTTTCATCGGATTATTCAGTGTCTAGTGGTCGTGATGGTCGAACCGGGTAGAGCACGGACTTTCCGTGCGAAAGGTCGGGAGTTTGAATCCCAGCCGAGTCAAACCAATGACTTCTAATGTTGATACTTGTCACTACCTAGCCTGGCGCTCAGCATTAATAGGATAGGACAAGGACTTGTAAGCTCAGTATCAGGATAGTGTGATGGGGATATCAGGTCATGGTGGCGGCATCTTGGTATTTGAGTGGGGCAGCACTAAAGTCGTCATGAATGTGCACTGTCACAAGAAGGTACCCGTGCTAATATGACTGGAGATGTTGTCAAGATGTAATCCCCCCCAACCCACTCCCAAAATCAAAATCAAAATCAACATGGTGCATGCTATATTGTTAGCCAACGAGCATTGTATATATGTATAAGAGCACTGTCTGGAAATTTAATCGATGAGTGATTGGTTGGTGATTTTATATCCTGTCAACAGCAGCGAAGGCCAAATTCATAGTGAAAAGTACAATTTATTTTATTGATCTGTTTTTTTCTAGAAACTAATGCATCAGAAGATGGTAAAATGTATGTAAAAAGAAATAGCATATAGATAGCAACAGTTACAAGAAATGATGCAATCTAGCTGTCTTTGAGAATTCTAAAATCGGTTCACACTTTACATTTTTGCATGCTATTTACATTAAAACACTGTTGGCGTAAGGTAATACAATCTACAAAACAAAATAAAATATACTTACACCCAATACATTTATTTGGAGGGTGGTTCCCTGGATATTTGTCATCGCAGACATTACAACTGAATTGTGGTCGTAAACCACCTATAAAGACTTAGGATTCCAGAGGGACGACTGTTGTAATCGGCTGCACTCACCTCACCAGACAAGGGGAATGGGAAATACAATTAAAAAACTACCAGGTAGGCATGCATATATTGATTGCATCAGCGAGCCTAGGTATACCAATGGCTAAGATGCTCATTCCAAAATGGCAACAACAAAAAGTACTGACTGAAATCTCGCTCTAGGCGTGACATCCGGTTCCATCCGGTCGCGTATGTTTGCAACACCCACCAAACGACAGCTCCATTACGGTAAACTCGTGCCAATTCACCACTTAATCATGGGGCTGGGCAGGCAGCGATGAGGTTTTAGGCGAGGGAGGGGGCGGGTGTGTGTGTGTGTGTGTATGTGTGTGTGTGTGTGTGTGTGTGAGAGAGAGAGAGAGTGGGTAGTAATAGTCACGCTCACTTACACGAGGCCCGGCATTAATTAAGCTCCCATTGTTTCAAACTCTCGCCGCAAACAGTTGAAACCGCGCCACCCCCATTGATTAATACCCGCCATTAAATTAGAAGTGCATAGAATACGCAGCAGTCGCATCTTTAAATGCATTATCTGGATCCCTAACCGGGCACCGGGGCCGCGTCGCGCGCCTTTCAGCCCTATGTGTCCCGTGCACGGGAACTGGCTATTTGTGCGCGCGTGTGTGTGGGTGTGTGGGTGTGTGGGTGTGCGTGGGAGGGAAGGGAAGGGGAGTGTCATCAATCGGGAGTATGGTTGGAATAAAATGTCATCTATTGTCTGAGGCCAATAGATGTTTTACAGATGACACAAACCAACAATAAAACCAACAAGCACACTCACCCTCACCCCCACATAATCCCACAACTAACACACAAACACATACACACATACACCCCCCCCCCCCACCGACACAAAAACCCAACCACCAGAACACAAATCTAAAATTAATTAATGTATAGCCGAACACGGAATAACGCCTTAAAGAGACAGAAGCCGACTAAACCCATTTTACTTTTAAAACAAATTTTTTTTATAGTAATTATTAGTAATCATCTTCATGATTGAATATCATGATCACTATTCAGTTTATATATTTTGAAATCACAGCTCATGTGAATTATTGAGAACCTAATCATGATCATGGTCAAGCTTAGATAAAGGATTCACCCGGTACTCGCAGTACACGGGTGAATACCAACCCTATATAAAAACGGTCGAAAAAGCAGGTTAATGAAATGAGAGCCTAATTTCACAATCTAAGAAGCAAACATTTATTCTTTGTAGATGTCTTCATATTTACCCGCTACCTTTGAGTTGAAAAATATAATAAAATAGCTAGTTTAATACGATTTAAAATTGAAATTGACGGCTTTCTCTGGCCGCCATCTTGGATTTTTGCATTCTCTCCCATTTCACCAAATCTGTGCCAATATATGTAGCCATTTGATCATGGAACCACAGTTTCTACTTCGTGTTCCATACTAAAGCTATTTTCGCCCGTATTTACACTACGTTGTCGTTCACCCGTGTACTACAAGTACCGGGTGAATCTTGTATCTAGGTCAAGCTGTGCTGTTGGACTCATTCAGCCCTAATGACCCTTCTCAACTGTTAGTGTGACGTATGGCAAGGAGTGCTTTCACCGTTGGATAGGCTTTCTCTATGAAATAGAACTGAAACAAGTTTAGACTCAACACATTACCTAAATTGTACAGGACTGCACCCACGCACCCGCACACGGCAGTGTTCATAACCATTTTGAGATATCAAATTCCGGGACTTTCCAGGACTTTCAGTAAAGAATTCCAGGACGTTTTAAAGACTTTTATTAAATTAAAGTATCCCCGAAAACAAACCCAACAAATCACTTTAAGTACAAAACTGATTAAAGTCTGGGCACGTCAGTGAATATGGGCTTTAACAAATATAGTAAAGATTTTCCATTTTCAAAGACTTTTAAGGCTCTTTAGACAAGTTCCTGAACTTTCCAGACCACACATATTGAATTATCAAATTCCAGCACTTTCCAGGTTTCCAAGGACCCACATGAACCCTGTATTATATACATGTATATTCCTCTATAAAATAGATAGAAAGTCATGGAATTTGATAATTCAGGATACCAGGCCTGGAAAGTTGTGGAATTTGTCTACTATCTGCGCTCTACTCTCTGGTCTTTGTTTGTTGTTCAGGGCCCATATGTATGAGCCAATTTTTAACCGGACCAGGGTTAAAGGAGGGTGCCGGGTTAGCTAACCGCAGAGTTCCAAATGTGTCACGGGGGATGTATGAGACCAAAACGCGCCCGAGTTAGCTAACGTTTCAGTTATTTATAGATTTGGGAAATCCCTCTGCGTTTGTAGCCATATATTAGGCTCAAATATATTAAATGCTATCATATTTAACAGAATTACATACGCAATAAGTGAAATTTTATCAATTTAACCCTAAATTCGAACCCTCCTTAAGGCTACCGCCGCATTGGCGGCGATATTAATAGTTATATCTTCGAATCGACGAACGTAATGTAAACAAATCGCCGCCGCCGCCGCATCGACGTCACTTTCCATACTGGCGGCAGCGGCGGTTTGGTTACTGTACGTTCGTCAATTCGAAAATATAAATATTAATATCGCCGCCAATGCAGCGGTAGCCTTAAGGAGGGTTCGAATTTAGGGTTAAATTGATAAAATTTCACTTATTGCGTATGTAATTCTGTTAAATATGATCGCATTGAATAGATTTGGCCATAATCGGTGCCTAACCCCACCTTTAACCCTCCTTTCGCATGGGGTTAGTGCAGGCGACTTTAAACTCACCGAGTTAGTTTAACCCCGACACATACATACAGACTTTTCGCCACTAACCCGGGAAATCCGCACAACGCCGGGTTACGACCGCTAACCCGGGCTCATACATATGGCCCCTGTTCTCTACCCTCTACATTCTACTATCTGTTCTTTGTTTGTTGTTCTGTTCTCTACCCTCTACACTCTACTATCTGTTCTTTGTTTGTTGTTCTGTTCTCTACCCTGTGCGCTCTACTCTCTGTTCTTTGTTTGTTGTTGTGTTATCTACCCTCTACTCTCTGTTCTTTCTTTGTTGTTTTGTGCTCTACCCTCTGCGCTCTACTCTATGTTCTTTGTTTGTTGTTCTGTTCTCTACCCTCTACTCTCTGTTCTTTGTTTGTTGTTCTGTTCTCTACCCCCTGCGCTGTACTCTCTGTTCTTTGTTTGTTGTTCTGTTCTCTACCCTCTACAATCTGTTCTTTGTTGTTCTGTTCTCTACCCTCTGCGCTCTACTCTATGTTCTTTGTTTGTTGTTCTGTTTTCTACCCTCTGAGCTCTACTCTCTGTTCTTTGTTTGTTGTTCTGTTTTCTACCCTCTACTCTCAGTACTTTGTTGTTTTGTTCTGTACTCTCTGCGCTCTACTCTCTGTTCTTTGTTTGTTGTTCTGTTCTCTACCCTCTACTCTGTTCTTTGTTTGTTCTGTTCTCTACCCTCTATGCTCTGTTCTTTGTTTGTTGTTCTGTTCTCTACCCTCTATGCTCTACTCTCTGTTCTTTGTTTTTTGTTCTGTTCTCTACCCTCTGTGCTCTACTCTCTGTTCCTTATTTGTTGTTCTGTTGTCTACCCTCTGCATTCTACTCTCTGTTCTTTGTTTGTTGTTCTGTTCCCTACTCTATGTTCTTTGTTTGTTCTGTTCTCTACCCTCTACTCTCAGTTCTTTGTTGTTCTGTTCTCTACCCTCTATTCTCTACTCTGTTCTTTGTTTGTTGTTCTGTTCTCTACCCTCTGCCCTCTCCTCTCTGCTCTTTACTATCTATTCTCTGTTTTCTATTATCTACGCTAACTGATTCTGGTTTCCATTTTTTGGATTAATTACATCGGTTTTAATTGTCATATCTGGCTCCTTTCGCGTGGTTTGTAGTGATTACTCATACTGCGAAATCTGGTGTCTCCGCCCCCCTATTCCTCCCTCCACCTCACCCCCCCCCCCCACCCTACATACCGACATCGCCGAAATCTCTGCAACAGATTCATTCTAGATACATGTCAAGCTAATTTGCGAAGTTTGTTTGTTTGTTGGGGGTTTCATGCCCTGGCAACATTTAAGGTCATATCAGGGCGGGTCCCGACTTGTGATTATGCGCCCACAACGAGTTTATAGTGCTGTCCCACTGGGATACCAGGCTGCCTGGACCATGACCTTATTTCCCACACAATCACATTATCATAACTCCGAGCTAACCAGTCCTTGCTTATCCTAGTATTGCCGAGCGTTAGACTAGGTAGCGACAAGTACCTTTGACTCTGCTGGGATTCGAACTCCCTCCCTTCCGCACCATTTTGGTCGCAAGGACGTTTTTCACGCAGCTTCTGCAACCTCCTTGTGACTAAAATGGTCGCCTGGAGGTCACTGACCGGTGGTTAACCACTTTGTGATCACCTCTTTTTGATGGTCGCGAAGTGGTTGGAAGCGATCACAAGCATAGT
Organism: Branchipolynoe longqiensis; assembly: GCA_030323885.1. Classification (NCBI taxonomy): domain Eukaryota; kingdom Metazoa; phylum Annelida; class Polychaeta; order Phyllodocida; family Polynoidae; genus Branchipolynoe; species Branchipolynoe longqiensis. Next base: position 42,182,393 of record CM059197.1, read on the forward strand.
CTGACTGGGGCATTAGAGACACACTGAATAATCAATCCTCAGTCTTATGCCAAGTACACACCTACCGTATAGGATTTGCGCACTAAAACTTGCGACTCGACCCGACCCGCTTAAAACTGAAAATGGGCCGATTCATTTTTCGAATCGCGAATCGCAATCGTAAGCTAGGTACACACCTACCGTTTTAGCCCTAAAAATGAGTTTTTAGTCGTGAATCGCAATCGGTAGGTGTGCTAGGGGAGTGCACACCTCACGACTTTTGGGCAGTTTTAGATCGTATACGGTAGGTGGGTGCGGAAAAACGGTAGGTGTGTACCTAGCATTAGTCGATGACTTCAATATCCCTAAGATATCGTTACGTGTCTGGTACCTTTCGCTCCCCAGACTGTTTGTTTGTTGGAGTTTTACGTCCTGGCAGCATCTAAGGTCATATCAGGATGGGTACCGACTTTGGACAGTGCACACTCATGGCGACTTAATAGTGCTGCTCCACTGGGAGAGCAGACCCACGGCACCATGACCTGATCTCCCACTCAGTCACATTATCCTGATACTGCCGCTCCTCAGACTGAAGGTCTGTCTTACGACATCAAAGATCAGTCAAATTGTTACTTAACCATCAAGTTCTATGGCACCACACTCAATTTTAACAATGAACTTATTTATTTATTTATTTAAAAAGGAAATGCACCAAGTAAAAGTGAGGACCATGTCATAATAACTGTACACTGTGTCAGATGGCGAACACGTGACAAATCGCGAATCGTACCTATGGATGTCTGAGTGAGTGGAGTTGGGCATGTTGTGGGTGGCGGTGGGGGGGGGGGCTTACCTGGTGGGGCTGGCCAGTCCCAGGTGCGCCACTCAGGTACCATATGGCGGTCACGTGATGCCCTCATTAAGGCCGCATTATGCCCAGTTCCGCCTCATGCCCACACCATCCACCATCACGTTTCTGCCTTTCGCATTCATTGATTAAAGCAGCAAAAGCCGAGGGAGGCATACCTTTTATAAACTGAAGCATTTGCCTAGATTTGATCCTGCATACCAACCTTAGATACAGGTGCACTCATTAAACATTAGTAGTTGCATGTCATGTGGGGTGGTGTAAACACAGGGAGCATGCTGAGAGCATGATTCGAGCTCACACTTCTTGTCATTCTGTCCTAACCATTACATTATCTAGGTTCCCCGATGCAATCCCCCCTCCAGGCCTACCTGTCTATATGACTCCTTGCCTGAGAGGTCAGTGCAGACTTCTACCCGTAGAAGGAACATTAAAATCGCAGTCAGATGGTTTCGAGTGTTTGGCATATTTTATAAATGAATATATTAGGTTGCTAATTATAATCAGCTGGAAGTCAATTATATTTGAAAAGATTAACTTTGCAGATATTGAAGTGAGTGTTTTGGTTTTAAAAAACTTGATACTATCATCGGGCAATGCAGCGCTAAGTCCATTCAACAGAATCTCTGTACAGTACAACCCCGTTAAACCAAGCTCGGTTAAACCAAACGATCGGTTAATCCAAACTTTTTTCGGCGGCCCGGCAAAATACTACCATTCATCATATAAAAAAAGTTGGTTAAACCAAAGTCGGTTAATCCAAAGTATCGGTTAATCCTAACAAAATTGTCGGCCCCAGGCCACTTCTGGTACAGTTAAACCAAACTTTCATGTGGTTTTAAGGTCATCTGAGACTTTTTTATATGATAAATGGTAGTATTTTGCCAGCTTGCCGAAAAAAGTTTGGATTAACCGATCGTTTGGTTTAACCGAGCTTGGTTTAACGGGATTGTACTGTATATACATAAAAAAACAATCATACTCATAGTGTCCACATACATTGTACATTCATAATCCACCCCGGTTTTTGCCAAAGCCAAGTCAAAGTCAAAGCTCGGTTAAACCAATGATCGGTTAATCCAAACAAATTTCTAGGGTCCCTTCATGTTTGGTTTAATGGGTTATACTGTATATACTGTAAGTGCACTACCTGGATATTTGTGGTGAGGTGCACTGACCTCCCAAAGTAAAATGCCAAATGGTGCAGTCAGTAAACAGTTATAGCTACATAGAGGGAATACGAAGTTAATGAAGCCTATGGTGTCAACATTTTGATGTGCATGCCAAAATCAACTTGGTATGTTTTTCACTTCCTATATCTCCAAAGTTAACCGGTTAAAATAAAAGTTACTTTAAACTAAACTAAACTGAAATAGAGCATAATGATCAACCTAATATATTCATCTAATAAAAATAGGACGGAAACTCCAAACAACCAGACCATGCAATTTTAATCAAATTCAACTACAACAAAATACTTACATATCCTTACAGTTACAATGAATAACCTCGTAATATACATATAAAATAAACATATCACCATGCTAGTGAAGTTAACTTAACTCCCAACTGATCAATTATTAAATTGGCTTTTAAATGCAACCTACGCAAACAAGAGGCCGTCAGACAACCACAAACAACTTCCATTTACCCCATGTTCTCTCCTGTAAAACTGCCTAATGAGTGTTGGCCGGCCAGCATCAATTAGCCACACATTAGCTTGTACCTAATTTGGGGACTGAACAGTGGTGTAGGAATACACTGGGTATGCGTGTGTGTGTGTGGGGGGGGACAGTAATCGCTACCTGTACCACTACTTAACGCTGACCAGACACAATGACACATTTAGCCTGGATGTGAGGGGAGGGTTTGGAGGGCAGGTTATATGGTACAGTGGATCTTGCCGGTTTTTTGGTGTGTTTTTTTGTGTTTTTTTCTTGGGGGGGGGTATTTTTTGTATATAATAGTAATTGATAAATAGTTGATTCATTACAATAATTCAGTGGTCAGCATAGGTATGGGTCGTCAGGATGTACATTATACGTAATTTACACATACTACATGAATACAGGGCTCTCAGTGGGAAATTCTATCTGTCAGGGATGAAAGTGCTCTCCGGGGAAAAAAGAGGAAATGCTGATATTCTCCCATAGGTTTAGCATTGTCAGGGAATCGTGGAAAAATCTCGGAAGTCGGGTTTCATATATATTGGTAGACGCTGAAAGTGCTGCACTGTCTGAAGCATGTATTAGTAGTGTACGCTGATAGTGCTGCGATGCTTGGAGCATTTATTAATATTAGTAGTGTATGCTGATAGTGCTGCGGCATCAGCACCACATATTAGTATACGCTGATAGTGCTGCGGGATTGAACAATCCCGGAAATACGCGGAATCGCGGAGATCTTTCATCCCTGATCTGTCGGATGGCTACTATGGGTCAGTTCTTCGTGAGTCTATTGTTGAACATCCAGAGTGGCTGCATTGACCGAATTGGCAAGAGCGCAGGCTTCGCGTGCGGCAGGTCGGGAATTCGAATTCCAGCCGAGTCAAACCAATAACCCATCAAATATTTACTTGGCTCTACCTAACCTGGCGCGCTGTTTTAGTAGGATAGGATAAAGGCTGGTCAGGTCAGTACCAGGATAAAATGACTAAGAGGGATATTGGGTCACGGTGCTGGCGTCCTGGTCTCCCAGTGGGCCAGCACTATAAAGTCATCATGAGTGTGTACTGTTTACAAGTTGGTACCGATCCTGATATGACCTTAGGTTTCCTGCCTATTATTAATATATTCCATAGAATTAAGACGAGACAGTGATTGGAGCAAGTCTAAAGGCCCTGTCACACTATGACATAACGACGTCAGCGTAGGGAGAATGTGGAGAACGTGAAGAACGTTGAACTTCTCGGCATAGTATCCAAATTTGGGCACAAGTTGAACATGGATGCAGCATAGTTGACGAGAGCGTAACGTCGGTAAAGCATAGTGATACCGTCATTCAACAAGAGAGGACAACGTCATTACGCTCACGGAACGTTATGAACGTTATTCGATCGCCAGAACTACGTTACATGACATTACATACGTCATGACATGGTGGCTAAACGTTGAACCTACGTTGAACGTACATTCTCCTGACGTTCCCATTATGCTGTGTGGACGTTTCCACCGGGTTTAATGTGGGTCAACATAGTGGAACGTAGTTGAATGTAGTGAGCAGCATTTGACTAACGTCCATTTAACATCATTGACGTTCACCGAACGTGTACAGAACGTACGGCGAACGTAAACCCCTACGTTCAAGTTACGTCGAAAGTTTTGAACAGGTTCAAAACTTTGACGCGTGACGACATAACACGTAACGTGATGTAGCTCGACGTCAGTCTAACATCATTCTGACGTCATCATAACGTAACCCAATGTACATCAACGTAATGACGAAACGTGATCACGTCAGGCTTACGTCTGCTCGTTACGTCGTAGTGTGACAGGGGTATAACACTGTGAAGACAAACCGTTACATTTTATTGGCGCAGATTGGCAGTGAGATGTCCTGGGTGTGAGGGCAGTCAGGCGGAATCTGGAGCGCTGGTAGAGAGATCGTCTACTTAGCTGCAGACCGACCTATGTCCCAGGTCACTTGACCACCTCCACCCTACCCAAATAGCAATTACATATAATAAAGAAAGGTTTGTTTGTTGTTTTACATCATAGCAACATCTAAGGTCATATCAGGACGGGTATCGACTTGAAACGGTGCGCACTCATGGCGACTTTATAGGGCTGCCCCACTGGGAGGTGAGGCTGCCAGCACCATGACCTGATATATCACAGTCACATTATCCTGACATTGTGCTAACCACTCCTTGTCCTATAATATTACTGCAAACACCAGGCTGAGTAGCAACAAATGTCAATTTTATAAGGCATTGGCTTGACTCGGTTTGGATTCAAACTCCCGACCTTCCACACGGGAAGCCATTCGGCCACTGTGTCTGGTAAATAAGGAAAGGAGAAGCACAATCAAATGAAGACAAATAATATAAATTGCAATATAGCAATATAAAACAATTAAATAGCAAGCAGGATATTTACATAATTTGGACATAATAGATTATATATACATGTTTATATCTTCTTAATTCCACATCCACACATAACACACATACCCGTGTGTCACTGTTAGTACTCCCTATTCAGTAAAAGGCTTGACACGCCCCCTTCCCACACACACCCTCCCCATGGCATGTCTCGTTTATAGTAAATCTATCTGTTTTAAATCTAAGTGTCATTGAACCATATTGATGATCTACTCTGGTAATGATAAATGATTGCCCGAGATTGGCGGCTAGCATGTCCCATTGAACACGCTCCTGTGTGTGTGTGTCCGTGTGTGTGTATGTGTGTGCGCGTGTATGTGCGTGCGCGTGTGTGTGTGCCTGTGTGTGTGTGTGTCAGAGAGGTTGTCAGTTGGGATTCTAAAGCTGCACACCTAGATGAAAACATCAAATTTTTCAAACCAAAACACATTCCTGGACTTTATTCACCATATCCAACTTATAATTAAAGCTGCACGGTCTGATGAAGCATCAAATTTTCAAACCCAAAACAATTATCTAGATTTGATTCTACATATCTAACTTTGATACTGATGCACATATTAAGCATTTGGTGCTACATATAAGGGAATATTGAGTCAATTTAATAGAACCTGTTACTGCAGAAGCCTATGGTGTCAGACTTTTGTCATGCTTGCCGAAACTAATTTGACATGTTTGCACTTCAAATATCTCAAAACCTAGCGATTTAAAATAAAAGTCACTTCAAACTAAAGTAAGGTAGATTATAGCAATCAATTTAATATATTTATCTCAATTCTTTTTTTAGAAAACCAAAACCATCGGACTATGCAACTTTAATACACCGGTGCACATATTAAAATTCCATAATCCCATGATTGAAAGTTTCGGTCATATATATTTTTCAGATAAATATATTAGGTTGATCGTTATTAACTACTTTATTTTAACTGGAGATAACTTTATTTTAAAGGGTTAGTTTTGGAGATATTAGAAGAAGGAGCATGCTAAATAACTTTTGCCATGCACCTCAATATGCAGGATTCCATTGGCTTCAATAATGACAGGTTCTATCAAACTGACTCAGCATCCTTAGAATGCTTAATGAGTGCTCCAGTATTTAATTTCGCTAAGCAGGATCTAACATAATCAAGTACTTTGACTTAGAAAGTGTGATGCTTTCACCGGGTTACGCAGCGTTAAGCATGTATTGCACTTGGGCGGTCATGTAGTAAGCTGCTATGCGAGAACATGGATAAACACAGCCCAGAATGTTGGTGTGCACACCGAAATCATTTAGTGTGTTTTAATTTGAAATATTCCTAAGATTAACCCTTTAAAATAAAAGTTACTTCAGAGTAAAATAAAGCAACCTAATGCATTTTTTTTAACAATTAAAAAAATCAGAAACAAAAAAACGATCGGATTGTGGAGCTTTAAGGAACAAACACAATATTCTTTCGGGAGTCGGGGGGGGGAGGACCCCTATCCCCTCCTCTCCCGCTCAACCCTCCCCCTCCCCCGCCCTTCATCCCCACCCTTGCACTCCACCAGCCATACGTATGTTTATATCGATTCAACACCCATTGACAATCAAACACGGACATGTCTTTGGACAGAAAAGGGGTATTTAAAAAATAGAAAAGGAAAGGATTGCCATATTAAATGTACATTGCGAATTGAAAGGCAGGTGCACATATAGATGGAGCTATAAATAGCTCGTAGTGCACCGGTGTGCCGGGCGAGTAATTGAAATGGACATGGGATATGAGGGTGGGGTGGGCAGCAGATGCAGACAAGCGGTAATGCAGTATTACTATTAGTCGCCTCTCTTATCTACCCACCTACTCGCATTAGTGAGTGAGTGAGTGAGTGAGTGAGTGAGTGAGTGAGTGAGTGAGTGTGTGTGTGTGTGTGTGTGTGTGCGCGTGCGTGCGTGCGTGCGTGCGTGTGTGTGTGTAGTGTTTGTGTGTGTTACTGTTAGTAGAAAAGTGCGTGTATGTGTGTGTAGTGTTTGTATATATATGTGTGTGTTTCGGTGTGTGTGTGAGCCTTTATTACACCAACGCCAAATTGGGCCGTTTTCAGTGCCACGTGTAGTGGTCCAATCATTCCCTCCGAACGGTACTCACCGTCTGACCAATATTACTTGCACGTCTGGCCAGTAGAGACAAGAAACAATAATAGAAGTGGAGAAGAAAGTAGTCCCTGCCTTGTTTCAATTTAAATATTCAATCCAATGTTTTACACAATGTCGGCAACAAATGCTACTATATTCACAGCGAGAAGTGTTTAACTTGTATTCTGTCCATTTCTGTTTAACCATCACTTCTACACAGAATGTAAAAACACGCAATCAAATATTTGTCAAAATACACATGAAGTTAAAAGGCTCACAAATATCAAAATTATAGTGTAGGAAAATAAAATGCAATCCACAATAAATTACAAATTTTGTATTTCTGACTAATATTAGGGCGGTGTAATAAGTAATTCTTGTAATCTTACCACCAGTAATGTAATGGGACTTATCTCTCGCAGATTGATATCAAACTAAATGCGGTCGTATAGCGGCTAAGTCTAGTTTCATGTTAGTCTGTAATACTAATAGGTGTGTCATGTAACCCTAACGGTAGAAAGAGAATGTGTGTTGCATGCGCCTGCGTGTGAGGTGTGTGTACGGTAGGGTGTTTTTGTTGGTTGGCATCCCCCAAAGGGGTAATCTACCTGCCTGTCCACCAAAATGGGTCTCTACCAATAAACAATAAGGAACTAGCAAAGCATCTAAACAATTTGACAGTTTAACAATAGCACCAAGATAGGCAAGTTAGCACATTACATGGGATGGATACATATATGTCATGGAAATGATTCCTTATAAAGATACAGGATCTACATAGGTTATGTCATCCTAGAGATATATAAGGATGCATACAAGTATATAGCATACACTGCAAAATGCATTCATTAGTAATTAAGACCCCAAGAGTCCTAGTCTGTAGCCCCGTTCACACAGCACAACTTTAGGCCGAACTAGATAAGGCGAACTAGATGAGGTGAACTAGTGTCGTGTCCACACACGGAGTGGTTTAAGGTGGAAGTGGATATCTGCGCATGAGCAAGTACAGACTAACCAGCGCCAGTTTGGGTTCGTCGATGTCGCACAAGAGAGTGTGGGTTCGACCTAGATATGTATAGACTGAGTCGTATTGTTTTGGAACAGTCAAAACATCTGCTGGGCAGTGAAACCCTAAAAATAAATGATGAAAAAAATATATGTGCACCTCTAGCAGGTTCATAGACCAAATTATATTATATAGTGTGATGTGCTTAATCCGCTTCAAGTAAACCGCTACCGTCCACACAAGCAAGGTGGGCCGACTTAAGCTAGTTCGCTTCATCTATACTACCTCACGAGGTGGTTTACTTGAAGTGAACTAGATGAGGCGACTCAGGCTTAATTCGCCTCAGAGTAGTGTCCACACGACCAATTTGAGGCGAACTATAGGAGGCGAACTAGTTGAGGCGACTTAACAGGCCAGTGTGAACGGGGCTTTTGACACTTGAGTGGAATTGAGGTGGGGCATAATGGCCGAGATGCGATGGCCTGCTATTTATTTCGGAGCTTTATTGCCAGGGGGGGGGAGGGGTAGGAATAAAAGGGGACTATTTTACACTGCTACACCGGAAGGCAGACGACGCACCATATCCGGTGCACACACAACTAACTTCCCGCCAATTCCCGCCTCGACGCACTGCCTTCTGGGAGTCGGGGTGGCAGATGCCATACGTGAGCAGCTAATGAAAGGAGAGCCGATTTGGCGCGAAACACGAGCAAAGTGGATTAAGTCGATCTAATCCGCGACAGCCGCCGCGCACGCGCAGCAGACGACAATGCGCGCCGGGCGACTTTTCGCGCCAAAACCAGAAAAGTCGCCACTTAAACAGGTCAGCTTTCAAAGCGAGGCTCCAGCCGCCCGAGGTTATAAAGCTTGGCGGAAGGGTTGTCTGAATTGCTGCAGCGTGAAAACACGGCGTGTCTGTCAGATGTGTGTGTGTGTGTGTGTGTATGTGTGTGTGTGTGGTTAATCAGGTAGTAAGTAACGCGAGCCTGTTCCAGTTACACAAGGCGTAGAGAATACTTAGTAACCTTGATGTTGCCTTGAGTGGCGAGACAAGAGTGCCGAATCCCGACTCCTTATTGTGTAGTTGTATTAATAAAAGAACCTAATCAACAGAACCTGGGTAAACAGGCGCCACCGCCTCATCCTAACCGCGCACAGAATGGCGCCACCTGAGCGCCATTAAAGTCCTATTTAAGCACTACTTGAACACGACATAAGCGCCATTTAAGCGCCACCAAAACACCACCTAGGCACCATTTAAAAAACATTCAAGCAACAATTAAGGCTGAACACCTCCTGATATGACATTAAATGTTGCTAGGATGTAAAACTCCAACGAACAAGCAAATATCACTTGAGCTTCACTTAAACGCCCCGTCCTGCCATGACCTTAGATGTTGCTAGGAAGTAAACAACAAACAAACATATCATTTAAGCGCGAGCTAAGCACATTTAAGCGCCATCTAAGCGTGATTTAAGCACACTTTGTGCGTCACTTAATGGCTGGCACACACCTCCCGTCTGTGCGCACCCACCTACCGTTTACGATCTAAAACTGCCCGTTTCGCGCACAAAAATCGCTATGTGTGCGCTCCCCGCGAACACCTAGCGATTGCGATTCGCGCATAAAACCTCAGTTTTAGGGCTAAAACCGGCCGATTACGATTGCGATTCGCGATTCGAAAAATGAATCGGCCCGTTTTCAGTTTTAAGCGGGTCGGGTCGGGTCGCGAGTTTTAGTGCGCGAATCGTAAACGGGAGGTGTGTGCCAGCCATAAGGGTTGTATAAGTGTCACCTAAGCGCTACTCCCAGTACTAGGCGCATCCCGGATAGGTGTATGAAAGATTTTAACAAATTCAATTTTGTTTAAAGTCGGCACTAATACATCCACATTGAAATCGAGGTCTCAAATTAAATTGAAACATCGTACATTTTGAGTGTTCAGGTGTGTACATGTGTACTCCGATGTGTAAAGGTGTGTACCTGTACATGATTTAGGTGTCGTGATCTCTGCATGTTTACGCTACAAGATTACCAATGCCAGATAAGCTGATCATCAGACAAGGATGGTCTATCAGGTGAGTTATGGCTCTTGATTAAGAAACACTACACGGGTGGCATAAACTTACCAACCTGCATCCACACACACCTGCGTCACGCACCCCCACCCCTCCCCATCATTGCCTACACGCCCCACACAACTATTCCCTATACGCACCCTCCCCCCACATCAGTGACACGCACTCCAATACTTCCCATACCCAAAAGGCACATGGACCCCCCCTACACACACACATCAACCTCTCAGTATCACCCAACTCCAAAAGTACCCCCGTCACTCATCCTACACACTTACCCACCCACCCACTTACCCAACATCTTCACCACCCCACATCTTCACAACCCTCATCTTCATCATTTCACATTTTCACTACACCCACATCTTCACCACCCCACATCTTCATCGCCCCTCATCGTCATCATTTCACATCTTCACTAGCCCACCCCACATCTTCACCACCCCACATCTTCACCACCCAACATCTTCACCACCCCACAGCTTCACCACCCCACATCTTCACCACATCACATCATTAACACCCACATCTTCACTGCCCCACATCTTCATCGCCTCACATGATTATCACCCACATCTTCACCATCCCACATCTTCACCCCACATTTTCACAACCTCACATCTTCACCCCACATTTTCACCACTTCACATCATTAACACCCACATCTTCACCGCACCACACCTTCATCGCCTCACATCATTAACACCCACATCTTCACCGCCCCACATCTTCACCAACTCACATCATTAACACCCACATCTTAACCGCCCCACACCTTCATCGCCTCTCATCTTCACTGCCCCACATCTTCACTAACCCACATCTTCACCGCCTACATCTTCACCATAGAAATGAGTGAGTGATGGTGGTAACAACAATTACGGATCAAAAGCTAAATAGATTCATACTGATTGGCTAAACCGATGACTTAAAAATTGATATTTGTTGATACATAGCCCGGCTCTCGGGTTTACTATGATAGGGCAAGGAGCTGCGGAATGAGGAATGATCAATTGTCTGCGATTCAAATGTCCCCTCTTTAATAGGCCTGTCACACTACGACATAAGGAGGTAATGTAAGCCGACGTAAGTGAATTTTGGTCATTACGTTGGGGTACGTCGAGTTACGTCGTGCTTACATTAGACTGACGTCGAGTTATGTCAGGTTACGTCGAGTTACGTCAGTGCGCGTCCAGGTTTTGGACATGTCCAAAACTTTCAACATAGCTCGACGTGATGCAGTGACGTTTGGATGACGTTACACTCACGTTACGCCAACGTTAGACATGCGGGAGGGATACGTCGGCTATGTTAGATCAACGTTGCGTTACGTCATAGTGACGCACATGGAGGAGGAATGTGCGGCTCACGCCAGCGACGTTGGACTGACACCAGGGCGACGCTAGCCTTTCGGTGGGTCGATGTCGACTCACGTCGGGGAAAATGGTTGAGTCGGGACGTGGCAACTGTAAGCGACGCTAAGCCGCCGCTACTGTCACGCTAGGCTGACTTTGCGCACTGGGTTTCGCTAGCCTCACTTTGACACAATTAATAATTCCTTTGTCCTCTCTCATTGTTACAACGCTAGACCGATGTTACGCTCATGTCATTGACGTCCAACTTGGGCCGTATTTCCATATTATGCCGAAATTTTCAACGCGTTAAATTTATTTTCACATTGTCCTTACGCTGGCGCGTTACATCGTAGTATGACAGGGCCATAATCACCGAATGTAAAAAAGGAAAGGAGAGGAAAGGGAAATGAAGATTGGTAGTATAAAATCTATATATGTAATATATAATACATACGCACCAATCCTTACTACACATGCACACACATGCACATATCTCTGGATGCACATATGACACGCACATTTCTCAGCGTAAACGACAGTCCCAGAAGTCTATGCAGTAGCAGGAGGGCCTTTGTCCCTTTCTTTCCGCCTTGGAAAGACCGCACCACACCCACTCAACCAGCCTCCGTCCGTTCTTATGCCGACTGCACGCACGCACGCACACATGCCGGAGAACAGGTAAGGCACCGTACGCTCTGGCGTCAGTAGTGAGTGACAGGCGCCTGCCCTCACTAACAACTCATCGATCACAATCCACAAAAGACAAATTACTGTTTCCAAGGACAGAAAGCAAACGGCGCAGTGGCTGGACCATATCATCCCATATAAGCGGATTGTGCATAGATTGCCAGTGACCAGTGACTCCCTCCAGCCCTATGCTACTACAGTAAAACCTCTCTAAATCGACCGACCTTGGGACCAACTTTAAGTGGTCCATTTAGGGAGGTGGTCGGTTTAGAGAGTTGGAATATCCTTATAATGGTATTGTTGGGACCCAAATAAAGCGATCGATATAGGGGAGTGTCGATCTGTGGAGGGGTCTGTAAAGAGAGGTTTTACTGTATATCACTATACATGTACTTCCATATCACTGTATGCCTGTTTCCTTAAATGTATATCATCCTACTCTCCTATATCATTATATTCCTATATCCGTAAAATTCTATGCCCTTAAATTCCTATATCCATATGTTCATATATAACTATATTCCTGTATCACTATGGTCCTATATCCTTAGAGTAACTTAGACACTTAAGGGACCCACACATTAAATTATTTGTTTGAAATTCTAGAGCCAGAACGAGGCCGGTGTAGTAAGTTCAAAACACTACCCCACAAAAACACTACGGTAGTGTTTTGAACCTAGGTTCAAAACACTACCGTAGTGTTTTGAACCTAGTTGAAGGTAGGTTCAAAACACTACTGTGGCCACGCTCAAAACACTATGATTAAGTTCAAAACACTACCCCTAAGTTCAAAACACTACTCTAAAAAATATGTTATAATAGCTGCATATTCAGTTTCATTTGTAGTAGCGTGATGCAGTATGCAGTAAGGTGGGGCAGAATGCAGTAAGGTGGGGCAGTAGGGGTTGTTCTTGATTGTTGTTTTATGTCCTAGCAACATCTAAGGTCATATTAGGGCGGGTGATGCGGATTCCGAGGGACACCAGTTTGCCAGGGACACTTCCATTGAAATGCATTGTTAACGGCCGTGAGCAAATCTTCATACGGAAGAAGTCAAATATCTCTCAAATTACACCATCTAGAAACTAATCGCTTGGTAGACATAGAGAAAACATCTTTACCATAAAGACTATATTAAATTAATAAGGTTAGGGTTCTTGATTTCTATTAATTTTGAATAAAACTAACGTTTTACACTGCGCGTACCATCAAACTCAAGGCATTGTCAATGGTCGTGAGCAATGTTCATACGGAAAATACAGAAGAAGTCAAATATCTCTCAAATTACACCATCTAGAACCAAATCGTTTGGTATACATATAGAAAAGATCTTTACCAAAAACAGTATATTAAATTTATAACGTTAGTGACAATGCTGTTCGATTTTGATGCATGTGCAGAAGCGATGTGTCCCTCGCAAACTGGTGTCCCTGGGAATCCGCAACACGGGCACCGACTTGTGACAGTGCACACTCATCTGGTCCCCTAGCCTCTACCTCACTGAGTTCTCGCGAACACGAGGAAAGTATTTCCAGCTCAAACGAGTTCAACCGTGGCTGGTTGGGTCGCACTGTGGCTGGTTGGGTCGCTCCGTATTATCGCTCAGTTTCCAGCCTGGTCCCCTAGCCTTTGTACCGGAAACAAGTTTAAACGGGCTGAAACGAGTTCAACCGTGGCTGGTTGGGTCACACGTCATTGCACGTCGAAAGTTTTGTGCTTGCACACAAAATTGGACGTGCGACAACGCGCGGGTGCCAACGTTATGGCTACGTTATGGGGCTGTCTCATTACGACGTTTCTCGCCAACGCGTGTCGATGTGTGTGATTTCTTTTACCGCAATGTCGGGATACGTCAGGAAGCGTAATGGTGTTGCACATTACGACGCTTCTCGCCGGTGAACAGCCAACGCGCAAAATCACTTTTAATCGTCGAGACCCGTCAAACTTGTTGGCGTCAACGCAACGTATTGGTAGCGTGCGGCCGACGTTCTGGTAAAGGTTTGGCGCGCCGTCCTGATATGACCTTAGATGTTGCTAGGACATAAAACAACAAAAGTGTTTTGAACTTGGGTAGTGTTTTCAACGTACATAGGGGTAGTGTTTTGAACTTAACAGTAGTGTTTTGAACGTAAGCTCAAAACACTACGGTAGTGTTTTGAACCTAGCTTCAAAACACTACTGTAGTGTTCTGAACGGGGTAGTATTTTGAACGTCCTACACCGGCTCTGCAACCTATCGGCTGCAGTAGTATATTCTACTTACTGCAATTTGTTGTTTGAGACTGCATTCCTTGTACATAGACAATTGGGGATCTATGCACATATTACAGCAGAATACTCATATAAGACAAACAATTATATTGTCAAGATAAACATGAAGGGAGAAGCATTAAGGACATCTCTATTAATTAAATATATTGCAATAAAATACCAGTATAATAAAATAACATATATATATATAGACATTAAAATGATCACCCTAATATATTTAGTTGAAAATTATGACATCAACTCTAAACCATTAATTTAATCAAAGTTACATCGAACTAAAGTAAGCTCGATTATAACGATCAATCTAATATATTTATCTAAACAAAATGTCAGAACCTCAAAACCATCGGACGATGCACCTTTTATAATAGTGCACCCCTACCACAGTACCCCTTCCCCCAATCCCCAATCCCCAAACCCCACGACCACAACCACGGCTACCACCATCACTACCACGACCACTACCATGACCATGACTACCACCATCACTACCACGACCACGACTACCACCATCACTACCACGACCACGACCACGACTACCACCATCACTACCACGACCACGACTACCACCATCACTACCACGACCACGACCACCACCATCACTACCATGACCACGACTACCACCATCACTACCACGACCACCACCATCACTACCATGACCACGACCACGACTACCACCATCACTACCATGACCACGACTACCACCATCACTACCACAACCACGACTACCACCATCACTACCATGACCACGACTACCACCATCACTACCATGACCACGACTACCACCATCACTACCATGACCACGACTACCACCATCACTACCATGACCACGACTACCACCATCACCAACACTACCACGACCACGACTACCACCATCACTACCACGACCACGACTACCACCATCACTACCATGACCACGACTCCCACCATCACTACCATGACCACGACTACCACCATCACTACCATGACCATGACCATGACTACCACCATCACTCCCATGACCACGACTACCACCATCACACTACCATACCCGACTACCACCATCACTACCATGACCACGACTACCACATCACTACCATGACCACGATACCACCATCACTACCATGACACGACTACCACCATCAACCAACTACCACGACCACGACTACCACCATCACTACCATGACCACGACTACCACCATCACTACCATGACCACGACTACCACCATCACTACCACGACCACGACTACCACCATCACTACCATGACCACGACTACCACCATCACTACCACGACCACGACTACCACCATCACTACCATGACCACGACTACCACCATCACTACCATGACCACGACTACCACCATACCTACCATGACCACGACTACCACCATCACTACCACGACCACGACTACCACCATCACTACAACGACCATGACTACCACCATCACTACCATGACCACGACCACGACTACCACCATCACTACCATGACCACGACTACCACCATCACTACCATGACCACGACTACCACCATCACTACCACGACCACGACTACCACCATCACTACCACGACCATGACTACCACCATCACTACCATGACCACGACTACCACGACCACGACTACCACCATCACTACCATGACCACAACTACCACCATCACTACCACGACCACGACTACCACCATCACTACCATGACCACGACTACCACCATCACTACCACGACCACAACTACCACCATCACTACCATGACCACGACTACCACCATCACTACCATGACCACGACCACGACTACCACCATCACTACCACGACCACGACCATGACTACCACCATCACTACCATGACCATTACCACGATTACCACCATCACTACCACGACCACGACCACGACCACCATGACCGAAGCCACCACCACCACCAATAGGCAATACCAGCACCAGCACCACCAACACCATAACCATCACCACCACTACCATCCCCACCACCACCAATAGGCAATACGAGCACCAACAACACCATAACCATCACCAGCACTACCATCCCCACCACCACCACCCCCAATAGGCAATACAAGCACCAGCACTCCCGACCCCCACCCCACTAGCCAATACCACCACCACCACCACCACCACCACCAATAGGCAATACAAGCACCAGCACTCCCCACCCCCACACCCACTAGCCAATACAACCACCACTACCACCACCACCATGCACCCTCCACCCTTCGTGCACTGGTCGTCTCCGTTAAAGCACCACCTGGCTGCCCGCCAGAGGTCTCTGCGGTCATTTGGGCGTGCACCCCGCCCCCTCAGAGTGTACCCCACGTGTACCCTCCCACCCCACACGGCCGGGGTGCACTTCCTGGTGACTACATTCCCGACATGCACTACGACACTTGAACTAAGCAAGGCAGACACGACCACATTGCCTCCCAGTATGACTGCAGTAGGTGCACGTTGAAAGAGGGGGCACCATTTAAATGATACCATTGTTGTATGTTATTGGTTTCTTTCATTCGTTGATTAAAATTGCATAGACCGATGAAAACATCACATTTTCGAAACCAAAGCATTTGCCTAGATTTCTCATCCTACATATCCAACTTAGATAGTGGTACATTCACTACACATGTATTATAGCATAGATGGAATAATATTAAGTTAATTTAATAGAAAATGCCACTGTCGCAATCCTATGTGTCCAGCAATTTGGTGTTTACACACAATTTATTTAGTATGTTTACACATCGAATATCACCAAAGTTATCTATTTATAATCAAAGTTACTCCAAATGAAAAAAAACCACAGATTATACAGATCAACCTAATATATTTATATTTTTAACCATGTCAGAAATTCAAAACAATTCGATTATGCAACATTAAGCACACTATCACAAGTCGGTTTGTTGTTTGTTTGTTGTTGTTTTATGTCTTAGCAACATGTAAGGTCATATCAGGACGGGTACCGACTTGTGACAGTGCACACTCATGGCGACTTCATAGTGCTGTCCCACTGGGAAACCAGGCCGCCGGCACCATGACCTGGTATCCCACTCAGTCACATTATCCTGACACTGAGCACACCAGTCCTTGCCCTGTCCTAATAATGCCGAGCGCCTGGCTAGGAAGCGACAAGTATCAATTTTTAAGTCATTGGTTTGACTCGACCAGGGTTCGAACCCACGACCCCACGATCTACCAACACGGGAGACGGACGCTCTAACTCATTCGGCCATCCCGTCTGGTTCCTTCGGCACCCGTCGTGATATGACTTTAGATGTTGCTAGGATATAACACCCTAATGTACCTATATATAATATATATATATAGTATAGTTATACGAGTCTTACCTTGGTACAGATGATGGATAACTGTTGTTTTACCGAGGTATAAGCCTCGGATAGATGTGGGCTAGGGAGAGGTAAGCACGTCCGGTACCAGCAATCTTAACCTACTTATTGAGGATAAAAATGACTTTCAAACAATGGATACTATTACTTTACCGAAAAGGTACACCAACGGAATAGATGTGGCAGGGTGTGGCGGGAGGGCCCTAGCCCACATCTATCCGAGGCTTATACCTCGGTAAAACAACAGTTATCCATCATCTGTACCAAGGTAAGACTCGTATAACTATACTATTTTACCTCGGTAAACAGCCTCAGGCTAGCCTCAGGCTAGGGAGACCTTTACATAATTCATTTTTATCCTTAATATCATTCTTTCTTATTATTATAACATTCTAAATTTTTGTTCTCACCTATTCTTGTTAGTTGGCGAGAAGACGCTTTGCAACGCCGGTAGGCTTTTCTAGTCGTTTATTATAATGTTTTGCAAACGACTTAGCCGTCTTCCAGCCTGCATGCGCTAGTATTCTTTTCACAGAAATACCAAGCACCCGTGCCTTGGAGACCATGGCTCCTCTAGTTGAGTGGGAAGAGTATTTACTCGTATCCACTCCAGCCAATTTCAACACCGTAATTGTCCATCTGGCAAGTGTGTCTCGTGAAATCGCCTTATGTGGCTTTATAAAGCTCACTAATAGTTGTTGTGATGCACGTAAATCCTTTGTCTTGTATATATAAGCCCGTATGGCCGACACAACACATAATTTCCGATCATTCGGAAAACAGTCTAAGTGAACCGTTGATAAAGGGTCACCTAACGTGTTCGATTTAAGCAATTTTTCTAAATCAAACGTAGCTTGTTCCTTGTCTATTTCTAATCCAGTTAAGGATAAAGCAACAATCGTCTGTCCTCTGTGTCCGGTTACTAACAATAACAGGACCGCGACCTTAAAACCTAACTGTTTTATATCTAACCACGAGTTGTGAGGCCAAGCCTGAAACAACTTAAATACTATAGAAACATCCCAAAACCGACTATACTTTGGTTTTGGAGGATTCCTTTGATAAATTGAACGAAGTAAATAACAAATAACATAATGTTTTCCAACTGTTTCGCCATCAATTCTAGGTAATATAATTGATAACGCACACCTCGCCGCATTAATCGATCCAAAGGAAAGTCCTTCATCCTCTAGAGAACGAAGAAACCGAGCTACTTGTGAAATCTTTGGATTTGTTGGCTTAACTTTCATTAACAAACAATGTACACCCCATTTCTTTAAATAGGTTGTATACATTTTGACAGTTCCTGGCCTCCAGGCATCCGATACTATCCTATCCTCAGTAATTCTGTCCAATCCAAATTGCTGTAGCTGCTTCCTTAGAAAAGGAATGCCAATAGGGGCGTCGTTGACACGTCGCCGTGAACCACTAGCGGTCCGTGGTGCGTCAGATTCCCGAGTTTTCTTGGGAATCGTATACGATCTTTTGCCAGTTGTGAAACTGCTGGCAGCCAAGGTTGCGTGTCCCAATCGGGCACCACCAGTATCGCATGTGTCCCTTCCAAGCCGATTTTTCTCACTACTCGGCTGATAATGCTAAATGGTGGGAAAATATAAAAATAATTATTTTCCCAGGTAATAGCAAACGCATCTACTTTCCAAGCATCCGGTTCAGGATGCCAAGAAACATAACAGGGTAACTTGTTATTATTTCGTGATGCAAATAAGTCAACTTCAGGTGTACCCCATTTTTCACAAACGAAGTTAAACAAATGTGTAGAGAGAGACCACTCTAAATGGTCATGGAAATTTCTACTTTTATAATCTGCAAGTGTATTTTGTGACCCTGGAATATGCGCTACAGTCAGCCAGACTTGTTGAGCCTGTGCCCAGTTCCAAATCAGTTTAGATAACTGATTGCAAGACTTTGATTTGGTTCCACCCATGTTACGAATATATGCCATGGCAGTAGTATTATCAGTTAGTATTCTAACCTGTGATTTATTTATCTTTACTAAACTACGTAAGCCCAGATAAATAGCACGCAATTCTAGTGCATTAATATAGTCTGATTTTTCATCATCAAGCCATCTACCTCCTGTTGTGACCCCATCTCGATGAGCTCCCCAACCTTCTAACGAAGCATCAGTAGTAATTACTGTATTAGGTTCCGCCATGCGGATTGGATTTGGTGAACTTGCTATATGTTGCATCCACCATCCAATATCCTGTAACCCTTCTTGCGAAATAAACATCTTTCGCTCAAAATTGCCTTTAGTTCGTGTTAACGCTAAATTTTTATCTATTTCTAGCGACTTAATATGGGCCTTCCCATATAACACAGCAGGTGCATATGAGGTCATTATGCCAATAAGAACAGCAACCTGTCTAATTTTTGGCTTTGATAACTTAATAAGCTGAGTCGCTGTAGTCATAAACTTAATTAGTTTTTGTTCTGTTATCGACACTGTAAGGGACTGTGTATCCAGAATAAACCCTAAACATTTGAGTTGTTTTGTTGGTTTAAACACTGACTTTTGTTGATGTACATAAAACCCCAATTTAGTGAGTAATGCACATAAATCCAAAACTGCATTCACACAACCAATTTGTGTTGATGCTATAATAAAAGAATCATCTATGTATGGAAACATTATATGACCCTTCCTCGCCATTACCGAGAAAACAGGTTTAAGCAATTTAGTAAATAAACGTGGCGCACAAGCTAAGCCATTCGGCATGCAGGTAAACTCATAGAGTTGGTTATCCCAAATAAATCGAAGAAATTTTCGGTATTGTTCCATTATGGGAAGCGTATAATATGCATCCTGTAAATCAACACTAGCCATCCACGCATCTGGTGTAATCAGATCTCGTGCCGTATCTAGAGAGAACATTTTAAAATGTCGATATTCCACCCTTTTATTAAGGATTGTTAAATCCAGGATCATTCGAACATCACCATTAGGCTTCGGTCTCGAGAAAATGTTTGAAATAAACTGTCCTGAACAGTGTGTCACTTTTTGTATAATTCCTTTCTCAAAGAATTTATGTACCTGTTTAGTTAGTGCCTCTCGTTCAACTGGTTGAATGTTATATGGAAAAGGTATTATACTTTGTACAGGAATTTGTGTAAAGGGAATGTGAACACCCCTAACTATTTTTAAAATTTCTTGGTCACTAGTAATTTTGTGCCACTCAGAAATATGATTACTAATATTACCAGCCACAAAGTTGCTTACAGTTTGTGTGTTTTTAGAGGCTGCAGGGACTTGTAAAGTTTGTGTTTGGACCTCTACTTGGACCCGCCCCTGGGGAAAGGTCTCGACGAGTTGAACCCTCGGCCTATTGGCCGTGCGGTGTTGTCGGTCCAGCCTGGGCGAGCGCCCCGGCCCCGAAACCCTTGACCGAAGTTTGAACTCGGTCTGGTTCCTCTGGTGAACCGTCGTGGACGAAAATCCCCTCGTGACTTTTTGAAACGAGGAACTTCCTGTTTCTTCTTGCCATCCATGTTTTTGCCACTCTTGGCTGCAGTCTCTACCTCTTTATAGAGGTATTGTAGTTGACCGCCAAACATCTTGGTGTTATCTAAGGGTTTCCCTTTAATCGGCTCTGGAGCAAGATAAAGCGTAAACTCCTTCCCCTCATTATCGGTAACCTTCTTAGAGCGAGCCACTTCCTTGCCAGCATCTGTGCAAACTGACTTGAAGACATTTTCATATCTTCGATACGACAGGTAATTACCTGCCGCCGCTAACACTGCAATGCCTTTGTCCATTGTCTTAGCCAAAGACGAGAACTTATTTTCACTCTGCATCCTATTAGCCACAGGAACAATAGCTGTTAGGGTAGCCAACACTGCCTTATGCACTGTGTGCAACACATCCTCAAACTTCTTACGGTCATCCGTCATATTGACATCCCGATCCATTTCTTTAATGATGGAGTTGGGAACACCCTTTATGCCTGTTAACTCATCTCCTAACTTGGAGATAACCTCCGCCGGTTTGAACGTGCGAAAATGACCATTCACGGTCTCGCGCATAAGCGTAGTGGTTTTAACCCGCTTAGCCTTTGGCTTCTCCACCTTCTTAGCCACTTTAGTGCCAATGTCCGCATAGACCCCTTCATATATGGTGTCTGAGTCTGATTCCGTAGAAGTAGACTCAGTGGACGAATCAGAAGAAGAATATTTCCTCTTCCTCTTCTTCTTTTTGGACTTAGTCTTCCGCTTTTTGCGAAAACCAGTCTCTGCCCGCTCCTTGGTGAATTCATCACCCGAAGAAATCACCTGTTTCTTCTTCTTCCTCCGTTTAGGAGAAGGAGGAGGAGGAGCCTTAAGCTCCACCGCCGAGTCTGTGTCCAAGAAATCCTCAAACGAATCCTCTTGGACACTCGGCCTACGCCGCTTCCGAGACACAGGCGATTTGGCAGTCAAGATGTGGCTTTCCAATCGTGCAAAGCGAGCCTCCCAATCTGGAGGCGCAGGCACATCAGGCACTGCGTCCTCGTCCGGGTCGGAGAGGATATGCGCCCGGGGCTGTGTCGACGGCCCTGCCGACAACACAGGTGAGGAGTCGTACTCCTCGTCCACTCCACTCGGAACACGCCCCTCGGCTGCTGCTGCACCGCGCTTACTCCGCTTCGTGGCCATCGGGAGCTGAAACAAAGATTTTTGGTCAGTCCCGGTATATATATATGTCACAATATGGTTGTTTCAAACTCATTTGGACATCTATTGGTGTTAAAGAACGTGTTTATACCGTTATAACACAGGCGTAATAAGCTAAATTTGTGCGTGGGTTGTGGGTCAAGCCCAAACCTTACGCGGGGTCGGGACCAGTGTATCGGCCCGCCCATCCCTCTGTTCCGCACACTTCTCCCACCTGTGACTACTACGTCAACAAGTTGGAGAAAATGCTACGAAACTCGGAGAAACGCCTGAAAAAGTTTTGTCTAGGGGAGTCTATAAAAGAAACCCAGGAGCATCTCCAACATTACTCTCTATTAGAGTACGAGAGAATTTCCACATGAGATAGGGCGAAACCCACATCTCTACCCATAGTCACACGGTGACCCGGGTGTTGACATAACCGCTAATGACCGGTTTGGTTCCTTCGAGAAACCCACTCGAGTGTTCTATCCTTGGTTGTTTATAACCAAATAACTCGTCCAAATTGGACCAACGAAAGTCTAAACTTTCCATATTGATGCTCTAATGCATCATAATTAAGCTAACCACAGTTTTTATTATACTTACTGCGTATTTGCTTGTATGTAGACTAATTTTGCCGGAGCAACCCAACGACACGTTATCCAGTCGTGAGTTGTATATGCTAATTGCTGGTACCGGACGTGCTTACCTCTCCCTAGCCTGAGGCTAGCCTGAGGCTGTTTACCGAGGTAAAATATATATATATATATATATATATAGGTACATTATATATATATAATTAATAGGGACAGTGAAGGGGAAAGAGGGAAAGGGAGAGGGCGAAGGCGAGGGAGAGGGAGGAGAGGGAGGAGAGGTAGAGGGAGAGGGAGAGGAAGAGGGAGAGGGAGAGGGAGAGGAAGAGGGAGAGGGAAAGGGAGAGGGAGAGGGAGAGGGAGGGGAAGAGGCAGAGGGAGGGGGAGAGGGAGAGGGGAGAGGGGGGGAGAGGGAAGAAGAGAGGAAGAGAGAGGAAGAGATAGCAAGAGAGGAAGAGGGGAAGAGAGAGAAGGAGAGAGGGGGAGAGGGGGGGGGGGAGGGGAGAGGGAGAGAAGGAAAGAACAGGTTCATTACATGCAGCGCATACCCCCAAGAGACCCGCAGCTGTTGACAAAGCAACGAGTTGTTCATAAAACGGGCGCCAGGTACAGTGGTACTGGTAGGCAGGTTGTGGCACATGGGCGCGTGGCCAAAACATGCGCGGCTGGGGCGGCGGGGGATGCGGGGAAGGGCGGCGTGGGCGCGGGGTGACCACCCCTCACTGGTCCCAGCCTGACCCCAGGCTGTTCTCTTAGCAGTACGTGTCGTGTCACCCCCGGGTCCTGTGCCCCCTAGTGGTGCCCTCCCGTGCACGGGTCTGCATCAGTCATGCACGGTCTGCTGAACACCCCCCCCCTCCCCTACTCACTACACTCATCACCATAACATACTACAGATACTAAAACAACAATACTAAATCAATATGCACCAATAGGCCGCCTACATAACATTAGCGCATTCCATACACGCCATACGGATAAATAAACGAGTACAAATAAGTATTATATATATATATATATATATATATTTATATATATATATATATATACACACACACTCACACACATACCTATTCATTCCCCAAACCGCCCACATAGGGTGGATGAAAGGA
Organism: Branchipolynoe longqiensis; assembly: GCA_030323885.1. Classification (NCBI taxonomy): domain Eukaryota; kingdom Metazoa; phylum Annelida; class Polychaeta; order Phyllodocida; family Polynoidae; genus Branchipolynoe; species Branchipolynoe longqiensis. The sequence goes on from CM059197.1 coordinate 42,206,524, forward strand.
GACCATCGTTATGCTGCAATAACATGGTTATCAGTATCTCTCTATATATATATCTATATATATTTATCTATCTATCAATCCCTCCCTCCCTATATATATATCTATACCTCAAGTGGCTTGCATAGCAGGATACTTGCACTCCTTAATCGGCATACACATCAGGCTAATTGTTGCAATGCACAAGCGGCTTGGGTAGCAGGCTAACTGCATCGAGGCAGGTCACGTTTGGTTCGGTCCCTACCCATAACCCAACCCACTTGGCCAATTTCAATCAATAGTTTGCCTTTGTAATAATAAAATCGATACATGCATGACTCTTGCTCCCAAACCCCATCATCCCCCAATATGCCCCCCACCCCCACCTCGACAATCCACACCCACCCCTCCCATCACTACTACTTTAGATACTTGACGCGCATTTGTATGCCCCTGGCTCCTTCCTAGTCGTCCCCTCGTGGAACATCAACAAATTCACAAAGACAGCTATACACATCACATATCCGTGTGACAGCCTCCCCCCCCCCCCCTATCAATCCCCTTCATCCCCCTTCTCTGGCCCGCCGGCTCGGGGTCACGTGTCCAGTCGTCCCGCATAAAGACATCAACCAATCACAACTGGTCACAGCGGACACCGCTATTGTGAGGACCCCCTACCGCACCCCACCCACTCCCACGCTAGCATTTCTCCCGTTATTTGCATGTTCACCAGCGCAATTTCTATCCACCCCCACCCATACCCCACGTCCTCCCACACATACCCCAACACACACATACAAAAAAAAAGAGAAATCAAAGACAAGAACAACAAAAACCTTCAGAGTCGGCATCACTTCAAGTCTCGTGCCTTTTATACCACGTGTTTCCTGAGTCAGGCGACGCAGGACAGAAACAGACACACAGACAGGCGGAGATGGAGACGGAGACGGAGAACCAAGTGCTGGCCGATATGAGGGTTTCCAGTTGGTGTATATTGGTCCATACGAAGGTTATGTTTACACAACCGGAACTGGGCTCAACAAAAAATACAACAACCACAGAGTGGTGTATTGAATGAGAAATATATACAGTAGAAGACTGCCATCCAATAAGTGTAGCAGTGCGTAGTGGTGCAGTGTGCGTCACTCACACTCTAACACGACCTGGGGACTGGCTAGTGCCTGGGTACACACCAACTTTGATATCTTGAAAGTGACATATTGAACAGACAATATACAGCAGACGACTGCCATCATGTATGTGTATCGGTGTGAAGTGTTGCAGTGTGCTTCACCCGCACCCTAGTCCTGACTAGTGGGGTACCAATATGTGGCAATAGTTTGTTTTCATGTGACGTCACAAACTTGATATTGCAATGCGCTATGACCATGAGTATGAGTATGTGGTCCATTTTGATGGCAAGGCAGAGTTTGGGACACACCTTCGTAGAGTCATGTGCATTATCATAATGGAACTAAGTACTGGATATTCTGGGCAGTGGGGAATCTGCTACCCGGTTTCTGGCATATAAGGTAGCTTGAGCAACATGGGCAACAGTTGTCCATGCCTGCAGGTATGGCTACTACTACAGTCTGTAGTATGGGATTCATAAGCAGCGACTGGGCTGTTGAAGATTACATGCTCTAGCAGATTTTGCTTTAATACCCATTTAAAACTACGACATAACGCGGTAGCGTAAGCCGACGTAGGTGAAATTTGGCCATTACGTTGAGATACGTTGAGATACATTACTCGTTCGTTAAGCCTACGTCAAGATACGTTGAGTTATGTCGAGATACGGTGACACACTTCAAGGTTTTGGACATACCCAAAACTTTCGACGTAGCTCGACATAAAGGCTGTTACGCTGGGTTACGTTGTGCTTACATTGTGCTCACATTGAGATACGTTAGACTAGATGTTTGTTAGAGCTAAGTCGGTCTACATTGAGCTACGTCGACGTAGACTGATGGAGAGCCGGGAGGAACATGCAGCCCATGCGCTGACAATGTGGTGTTAATGTATCTCAACATAGGTCTAACATGTCTCTGACGTGTGTCGAAAGTAAGTCCAACGTGTCTTGACGTATTCGACGTAGTTGATGAATGACTTGCGCGTGCGTAACGTCCTCTTCCTGCCCTTGCTCCTTCCCCTACCTAACTGGCTAGCAGGAGTGGAGCTGGAGATGTTCTTCGGAGGCATGCTGGAGGAGTTGTGAGGAGAGAGCCAGACTGCAACCTTATATACCCGAGGTGGTTCGGGTGCTCCCACGCACGTTGGCCTACGTTATGCTCACATCGAGCACTCGCTGGACTTACGCTGAGCACGATGACTGTCGTTAGAGTGACACTGCTCACTCTCAGGCCTCATGTCAACTCATGTTATGAATTACATCAGAGTCACACGTAGCTACGTTAGGGCGGGCGTAATTATGCGAGTCCTACACTAAGCCGACGCAAGGGTTTCGCTAGGCTGCTGACGCTGCACGCGTTAGCCTTACATTGGGCCATTTTTCTTTGTTTTTACGTTCTAACTCGTTGAGACATGTTACATCTACGTTGGACCTACGTTTCGCCTATGTCCACCATGTGGCACTGACATCCAATTTGGCCCTATAACGCCGAGAATTTCGACATTTTTCAATATGTCTCAACATAAAAAAGTGATTTTTACGTTGCCCACTTGCTGGCCTGTTACGTCGTAGTGTGACAGGGGTATAAAAGAATAAAGAACGGAGGGTTAGTTAGACCACCCAGAGAAATTGCTCGAACCATATTTGTATTTCATGTTGGTATGTGTGCGATGAATAACATAAATCAATATATACATCGTGTAAATATTATTTAGGCTTTGGGGGGACAAAAAGAAAAATAGTCAGCCCTCAGCCAATGTACAAGATCGTGGAGTGTTATACTCAGAAAAACAGCCTGTAAGAAAATATAATGAAACACATTGGGGGGGGGGGGGGGGGGACACACAGACGGTTGAATTGCTTAGGCCGTGACGTGGTGATTTTGTGTGTCCCTTTATAGGTGCAAAACAATACAAAAGGAAAGCACTTGATAGATGAACATGATGGTGAATTTCACATAACATTTCTCTATATAATCGAGCTGATATATTACTACGTCCATGTGCTGAAAACTGCCTGCTAATTCTTTAAAAAAAGAAGAAAAAAAAAGTAAACAAACTGCGTAATGCTGACATAATACATGCAGCATTACGGTTCTAAAATGGGACCGCAGAATCCAAAATGGTTAATTTTGACCACGTGCACCTAAACTAATGACGTCACTGAAAAACAACACATTGTCCTATCTGAGAAGTGACATATAACGACATGTCGCTTTTGCGACATCATGTCGACCAGCTGCTTGCGGACTTACGGCAACCGGGGCTTTGATCTGGCACCGCCAATAGAGGGAAGTGTGAAGCGCGGTGGGTGAGGGGGGGGGGGGGGGGGAGAGAGGGTGTGTGTGTTTTGGGCGTTTTCTTACAGCCCTCACGCAGCCCCCTGGTGGGGAGAGAGTCAAGCAATGCTGCTGTGGGCACCATGCTAATGCTGGCAGTAGCGTGATGCCGCCATTACAACGGACACCCGCACACAATGGACAGCCAGCCTGCGCCAACACGCGCCCCACCTACCCCGAAAACCTGAGATCACGTGCTCATGCGCAAAATTAATTGTGAGCAGTTTTATTGTTGCGGGTGTTTTTGTGGGTTTTTTTTTGCTGTGAATAAATAATATTCATTCATTTAAAAAAAAAGTATTCTGTTAGTGCTCCAATGAAACTGTACAACTGCGGGTAGATAGATACACGAGTTAAGTCAATTAAAGTTGAATAGGCCGATGGCTTTTAGTTTTTGTCATTTTCTAAGATTACGATAGTAGGTTGATTGTTATAACCAGCATTACATTTGTTTTAAGTAACTTTGATTTTAAATTACTAACTGAGGAGATATTTGAAATTTAAACATGCAAAAGGAATGTTTTATTGTTGGCATGCTTGATGTTAAAACCTTTAACCCATAGGCTTCAGCGGAATGTGGGTTAAAAGCTAGATAAGTATTTAGCTTCGAAAAGCTAATGCTTTTATCGGAATAAAACTTTAAATAAATAGTCCAGTTTAGATTGAAATACATAAGTTAGGCAATGTGAAGTGGGGCTCGACTGCGAGCAAGCTGCGACTTGTGGGACTGACTCCCGCAAGTTGCTTAACTTTCAGGATTGACGCGATTGTTGACCCACAATTGCTTCAGCCGCGTTGGGAGTGCTACTACCAGACGCGGTGGCTCAATCGGTAGAGCGCCGGCTTCCGGTGCGGAAGGTCGGGAGTTCGAAACCTGGTCAAGTCAAACCAATGACATGAAAAATGAATACTTGTCATTACCTTGCCTGCCACTCAGCATTACTAGGATAGGGCATGGCCTCATTAGCTCAATATCAGGATAATTTGAAAGTAGGATATCGGGGCATTGTGCCAGCGACCTAATCTCCCAGTGGGGTAGCAATGGGTACACATTGTCACAAGTCGGTAGCCGTCCTGATATGACCACAGATGTTGCTAGGACATAAAACCAAAGAAACAAACATGTTGGTGGTCCCGTTATTTATATCCACATAATTCACATCTGATATTGCTCTCACTAGTCTCAGTATTGTTATTATCTGATTATTAAATAACTATAGTTTTTGATTACTACATAGCAATATATAAATTTACCTAAAAAACAACTCAGTGTATGGTCTTGAGTTGTGAATCTTGCTAATTGAATCGAAATCGGAACTGCTTTATCTCTATGGGCTGTGAATAGCCTGGTGGCTACATCCCGAGGTAATATATTAATATAAATAAATAAATAAATATATATATAAATATATATGTATATATAGGGTTCGAGACAAGACAGGATGGTCGAATATCTATCTCTCTGCATAATATTGTTATGTAGATGTTAACAATCAAATAATAATAATAATAATAATATTGATAATAATACAGAGCAATATCGAAGGAACCTAACTCACAATTAGCAACTCGCATGTAATGAGGTTCCCGGAGGTGACACAAGGGAGGCGCAAAATGTTATTAAATCTCCTCGCTGTGGCTCCAGGCACCCACTACCGGCCACCAGGGGGCACCCCGGGCGGCGTTTAATAAATGCACACCAGGGGGCAATTTCTCTACCGATTCACCACTTAAAAAAAAAAGCCATTCCTTCCCTGCACATCCAAAATAGTCATCACAAAATAATATGCAATAACATATTAACAAGCAATGTAACCTGTATTGTGCATTCTTTCTTTTAAAATAAAATAACAATTCTGTCGATTTTTTTTTTCAGCGCTGGGCACTGGCGTCATGGCCGTTGTACATCCATGGTTATTTACACAAATTAGAGAAGTATGTAATTTATGTTGTACATAATACATCACTCAGAGTGGGCGATTAATTAGAATCGAAATCTTAACTTGTACTGTTATGTCCGCGTGATAGTCTTATCTAAGACCGCGCGCTCCGCATGCGCATGTGCATGCGCACCAAACAGAATTTCTGATTTGCTAGGCTGCCCCCGCTATGGGTGAATTACTTAGTGAACCGAGCCGCGCGGAGGCAGGAGGTAAGGGGCTGCGGGCAGGGGTAGGGGCGGGGGTGGATGTGTGGGTGGGGGTGCTGGTGAAGGACGCCCCGCCGCGTCTCGCATAGTGTGGCTGTGCGCCGCCAGGTGGGGCGAGCGGCGCCCCGGTGGCAGATGAAAACACCTTTTCTCAGCGTTCATTGTCTTCTCGGCACTAATGAGAAAGAGCCCTGTTGGAGGGCGGAGGGGGCGTTGGGGGCCGTGGGTGGAGGGCCGGTGGGGGCGTGGAGAGGACCGCTACGCCTCCCGAGGATGGAGGCGGGGGCGGGACGGGGGGCTGCGTGGCGTTGCTCACAGGGGGCAGGGCGTCGGTAGTTCCTCATGTAGGTGTGAGCATTTGTGAGGGAGGAGGGGGCGAGTAGCGGAGGTGGGGGGGGGGGGGGGCAGGGATGGACTGTGCTGCTAATACAGAGGAGGCTGGGTCTCAGTAGTTCCTCATGTAGGTGCGGGCATTTATGATTGGGTAGGGGGCGTTGAACGAAGGGCAGGGATGGACTGTGCGGCTAACACAGAGGAGGTGGGTCTCAGTAGTTCCTCATGTAGGTGTGGTTATTTGTGATGGGGGAGGGGCGTTGAGCGAGGGGTGGGGATGGACTGTGCTGCTAACACAGAGGAGGTGGGTCTCAGTAGTTCCTCATGTAGGTGCGGTCATTTGTGATGGGGGAGGGGCGTTGAGGAGGGTGGGGATGGACTGTGCTGCTAACACAGAGGAGGCTGGGTCTCGGTAGTTCCTCAAGTAGGTGTGGTTATTTGTGATGGGGGAGGGGCGTTGAGCGAGGGGTGGGGATGGACTGTGCTGCTAACACAGAGGAGGCTGGGTCTCGGTAGTTCCTCATGTAGGTGCGATCATTTTTTATGGGGGAGGGGCATTGAGCGAGGGGTGGGGATGGACTGTGCGGCTAACACAGAGAAGGCTGGGTCTCGGTAGTTCCTCATGTAGGTGCGGTCATTTGTGATGGGGGAGGGGGCGTTGACCGAGGGGCGGGGATGGACTGTGCTGCTAACACAGAGGAGGCTGGGTCTCGGTATTTCCTTATGTAGGTGCGGGCATTTGTGATATGAGCGGGTGCAGGGAGAAGGCTGGGTCTCGGTAATTCCTCATAGGTTGCCAGTTGCGAGGAAAGAGGGGGGGGGGGGAAGAGAGAGAGAGATAAACAGAGAGATAAAGAGAGAGAGACAGAGAGACACATAGAGAGTGATAAAGAAAGACATAGTCATATAGAGAGACATAGAGAGAGACACATACATACATACATACATACATACATGCATGCATACATGCATACATACATACATACATACATACATACATACATACATACATACATACATACATACATACATACATACATACATACATACAGACATACATACATTCACTAGAAACAAATATATAGCAAGAATCCTACCAAGTTTGGTAATCAGGAGGCATGTAGCTATAGGGGCAACATGACTTCAAGACATAGGGTCTATAGTCAAGGATAGGGGCTGTAGTGGCATCAACACCAACTTCCACCGTGAACTGTAAGCTGAAGCTATGACCCGGTGTGGCAGTAAATCGCAAACCCCTGGAAATTGCACATCCCGGGGTTTGCGATTTACTAGGAAATCACACCCCCCCCCCTGTAGCCGCGGCGTTAATATCACTTCGATTTTAGGGTTAATTTGATCAAATTTCACTTTTTGAGTATGTAATTTTGTTAAATATGATAGCATTGAATAGATTTGGGCCTAATCGGTACCTAACACCGCCCTTAAACCTGGAACGGAGTGGTGTATCATGAACATGGGGGGTTTGAGATCTCCAGGGGGGATATGTGATTTCCTAGGAAATCACAAGTGGGGGTTTGCGATTTACAGGGTTTGCGATTTCCTGCTACACCGGCGCGGTGGATTGCAGCTAGTCATTACCGTGGAATCATTCCAATTCTCAGGCTTTCATTCTCGATCATTCTGTAAAAACACATCTTTCTTCTTTCTTGACAAAAGTTCCAATATTTAGTTATGGTTGATCTAGTCACATTACACATGATCGTGGTTAGACATAGAAAATGTGCATTTGTGAAATTTATTTAGTAGATTTCTGCCTTACTCATTCTTCAAGTTGGTAATGTATGTGGAATATAAAGCATTTATACCAATATTATTATTATTAATTATTATATTATATATATATTCCGTGCGATGGGTTCGAACCCGCAACCCCCAAGCCTGCGCGGTACTCGCGGGCAGCGACTGACGGGTCGGCCGCTGATTGGCTGCTAGGGGTCGGTGTGGGAGTCGCAACGGTCGTACGTGTATATTGGTCATTTTCCTAGGAACTTATTATTATTATTATTATTATTATTATTATTATTATTATTATTATTATTATTATTATTATAATAATATTATTATTTAGTTATTAAGTGAGGGAAATTTCAATTGTGCACAACAATTTGTGTTCCTCCTTCCGCTGCTCCTTACATGGCTACATCTGGTTCATACAACTGTATGACCATTGTCTCTCTTTTTGGTGAATGTTACTTATTCTACTGAATACATTACATATGAGCCTGTCTCAAAAGATGCTAGCGCTTCGTTTTTTTGTCCATAGTAACGATTGACACAAAACAGCACAGAAACGGTTACACTGAAAAAACAAGGACATTTGCTTCAAATCAATATGTATTCTATTGGGATTATGAAACAGCATGTAAAAAACAAATCAGTTTATCCTGAGGAAATGCATAAGTAGATAGTGTGTTGATCGTTACAATGGACAAAGTTTGGTCCCATATTGCCTATCACCTTTTGAGACAGTCTCATATATGTATATATATATATATATATATATTATTATATATATATATATATATATATATATATATATATATATATTAATATATTATATCCACAGCTTAATCTATGGTCGCATACAGCAATCTTTCCTACGTAGTACCATCTATGCTTATTTAATGTGGGTAACATGCTGTGCAATATACTTTGTTGCGGTTAACGCCCAGTTGCACCCAGTGTTATTAGTAGCATGATGAGATGTGACGAGGACTGCTACATTCTTTTGCAATGGTTCCCCTTGGTCGTCTGAGTGCCTTGCTATTTTAATTACATTTGTGAACTAATTACAAGAACTACTGACACATATGTGAAGTCACGTCTATAAACGTGTCCATTCCGCATGCATGACATTATTTCACAATTAAAATATTGATCCATATTTCAGTGACTTCATATGGCACTAGTGTCAGTCGACTGGGTAGATGGCACCCCTGTATCAAAGAAACATCTATGCAATAAATAGATTATATTATTTATATCTTTAGGTACATACAACAAGAAATGAATGTAGTTGGAAGAGATATCCTCTGCCTGGTACTCTTACAGGCCCCTCCATTTAATCAGGCCAGTAAAATTAGAAGTACAGTAAAACCTCTCTAACCGACCACCTCCACAGATCGATCACTCCCCTATATCGATCCCATTATTTGGGTCCCAACAATACCATTGTAACCATATTCTAACTATCTAAACCGACCACTTAAAGTTGGTCCCAGGGTCGGTCGATTTAGAGGTTTTACTGTAGTCACATAAATATAAATCTCAACCGACTAGTTAGTAGAGGCGCCACCACATGTAACCACCCCAGTCTTGAGTTCAGTGTCATACCTGTTCACCAAATGGCAACGTAACAGCAGAAAGGAACTCACCTGCAAGTAAGAAGAACATTCGAGGTAAAAATACATAAAAGCTGTATAGTCAGTTGAAAGCATCAACTTTTGTAAACCAAAACACCTATCTAGATTTGAGTCTACATATCCAACTTAAATACTGTGGAACTTACTGAACAAGTACTACTGCCTAGAGGGAACATTAAGTTTGTCAGTTTGTTATGTCCTGGCAACATCTAAGGTCTTATCAACATGGGTACCGACTTGTGACAGTGCGCACCCATGGCGACCTTTTAGTGCTGCCCCACTAGGATACTACTACTACTAGTACTACTACTAGTACTGCTGCTGTTCTTCTTCTTCTTCTTCTTCTGCTGCTGCTCTTCTTCTTCTTCTTCTTCTGCTGCTGCTGCTGCTGCTGCTGCTACTACTACTACTACTACTACTACTGCTACTACTACTACTGCTACTACTACTACTACTACTACTACTGCTGCTGCTGCTGCTACTACTACAGTACTACTACTACTACTAGTACTAATACTACTCCCTATATGCACTCATGTTGGATAGATAGTCAATAAACAAATTTCATGTTTTTATTGAACTACGTAGGGTCAGCTCGAAAGTGCGAACCATTTTGGACTTGGCCTAGCACCAGATACTTTGTATTTAGATACTCAGTATCTAGTGTGAGGACAAGTAATACTAGTTTACTTCATATATTATATATATTTAAATGTAAGAATATAGATAGATATATTTACATGCCAGTAAATATGATTACTTGGAGAGCTTCACTGTGTCTTCGCACATTGCATTGTATTGGGTCCCAATCACGGTTTCAGATTAGAATTCGATCCATTGCATGTCGCCATAATCAATGGAATTTTCGGGGTGTTTTTTTTAAAGGACACAATCACGAAATGTCGATTAAGGTTCAAACACCCATCCACACACATACAAAGAATGACCCTTGATGCGGCACCTGGTGTACCCGATACGAACTATTCACCGTTCAAAGGAGAAACTAACGATAAAGTTAACCTATACCATATATTATCTAAGGTTGTGTGTGTGTGTGTGTGTGTGTGTGTGTGTGTGTGTGTGTGTGTGTGTGTGTGTGTGTGTGTGTGTGTGTGTGTGTGTGTGTGTGTGTGTGTGAGTGTGTGTGTGTGTGTGTTATGTTGTTGTTGTTCTTTATTCACAAGTGTCGGTCATGTGTTCGACCCGGGGCAGCCCTATAGAAAAAATCCTGATGAGGAAAGTTGGTGCTGGTAACTTTGCCGATCGTCCCAGAGGATCCCTGGGGGTGCGTGGGGTGGGGTAGGAGTTAGAAGCAATAACCTGTACGGCGCACCCTGGGGGAGCCCTCCAACCTCCAACCCCCCAACCCAATCACAAGCCGTAGCACTTCACTAAGCAGATCGCGCAATATGCATTAATATAAAATAATAACAGTGAACAGCAGTAAAAAAAGCAAACATAAAACAAGGGGGAAACACCCAAAAGCCCAACTCCGACATAAGCGTCAATAGTGCGTGCGTGCGTGCGTGCGTGCGTGCGTGTGTGTGTGTGTGTGTGTGTGTGTGTGTATGTGTGTGTGTGTGCATGTAATATATATATATATATATATATATATATATATGAATACAGCTGGTGGCTATGATAAGAACAGAAGAGAGAGGAAACTAGGTGTGGATACAGGCTGTCCTACCATACAAATATGAAGCTAAAATAGCTGGTATAAATGAGAGTGTTGCGTTCGAAACGCCCACAAGTGACCAGTGGGCGCAGCGACCGTTGCTCATCGAGTCGCCAGCCCTCAGCAAATGGTAAATGCATGTACAGGATAAATACATAATAAATAACACAATATAATATATAAGAAAGGGACCGCTAATTTATATACATATAATAAGTTATATAACAAATATGATTATATATATTCATATATATACTCATATATAGAGAGAGAGAGATATTAAAACTCATACATATATATATGTATAGTATATATATATATATATATGAGTATATATGTATGAGTTTTAATATATATATATATATATATATATATATGAGTATATATATATATTCTTTTAAATTAGCGGTGAGCGAGAGTGCTGTAATGACGTACACTGGTAGTGTCAGTGCCCCAGGTGCAGATGGCACTGCGAGTAAATGAGAGATGGAATCTTATTCATTATATATATAAATATAATATTCGAATAACAAATTATACGACATATATAATATACATATAGTCAACTACCTACCTGATCCTAATGATCCTACAGGTGCCAGGCAGCCTAGGGAGGAGCTGCTGCTACTGCTACTGCTGCTGGTACTAGTACTACTGCTACTGCTACTGCTACTGCTGCTTCTACTACTACTGCTACTGAGTACTACTGCTACCGCTACTGCTGCTGCTACTGCTACTGCTGCTTCTACTACTACTGCTACTGCTACTGAGTACTACTGCTACCGCTACTGCTGCTGCTACTGCTACTGCTGCTTCCACTACTACTGCTACTGCTGCTGCTACTGCTACTGCTGCTAGTACTACTGCTACTGAGTACTACTGCTACCACTACTGCTACTGCTGCTTCTACTACTGCTACTGAGTACTACTGCTACCGCTACTGCTGCTGCTACTGCTACTGAGTACTACTACTACTGCTACTGCTGCTGCTACTGCTACTAATACTACTACTGAGTATACTGCTAGCTACTAATAATAATAATTGATAATAATTTAAGAACATTCTAAGGTGCTGCATAATAAAACCACTTGGTGACAACAGTTGACGGATAGAGAAATTGCATTCGCCACAAAAAGCTACGATAAACAGTTGAGTCATGGGGACAGATTTAAGTTTTTCGAGCTGCTGCTTTTCTTAGATCCTCTAGCAACCTATCTATGAGGTGGGACATTTCAGGTGCATATTTTGCGGTTATCCGAGAGTGGCCGGCTATCAGTACGGTGCCATACCCACCCCCAACCACGCCTATCAGGCGGGCAGCCACAGTATTAGATGCACTCCCACAGAAACCAATCAAAATTAATGAGCCCAGATTGACACCTGACCGGGCCGCGGTTCAGTAAAGAATCACCCATTCTACAATATCAAATAAGGAAGGAAAAGTGACCAGAAATTGGAAAGAAACGGACACCCAATCCTTCATCCTTCAACCTCCATTCAATCAATATTTCCAACCTTCCTCGCCCACCAACATACTAAGCCATCCATTTACATACAGTTCCTTGGATGAAGGTGTAAAGAAGAAGAGGAGGAGGAGGAGCAGGAGGAGGAGGGAGGAGGAGCAGGAGGAGGGAGGGGAGGGAGGAGGAGCAGGAGGAGGCAGAGGGAGGAGGGGAGGAGGGAGGGAGGAGGGAGGGGGGAGGGAGGGAGGGAGGGGGGGGAGGGAGGGAGGGAGGGAGTGAGGGAGGGAGGGAGGGAGGGAGGGAGGAGGGAGGGAGGGAGGGAGGGAGGGAGGGAGGGAGGGAGGGAGGGAGGGAGGAAGGAAGAATGCTCAACCTCCTTACTATATCCTCACCCATCCGATCTTTTTAAAACTCCAGTCCCATGGGAAAACATCTCTTTAAATGTACGCAGTGCTTACGAAATAGGAAAACACTTTACATTTTGGGTTACATTTTAAAATCAGTAGTTACAAATAAATACATGTTGAGTTACATTTTAAAATAAATAGTTTGGCAGTTTTAACAAAAGAAGAAGGAATACAGTTGTATTTTAATGTAAGTAACCTAGCAGTTCTAATGAAAGAACGAACTATTTGAGTTACATTTTAAAATTAAGTAAGTTAGCAGTTCTTATGAATGAAAAATGAAGATATTTTGGGTTGTATTTTTAATAAATAACTTAGAGGTTCAAACAAAAAACAAATGGGTACATTTTGACTTGTATTTTTAAAATAAGTACCTTAACAGTTCTTATGAAAGAAAAAGAAAACATATTTTAAGTTGTATTTAAAAAAGTACATTAGCAGTTCTAACAAAAGAAAATAACAATGTAAACATTTTGAGCTGTATTTTACTATAAGTTAGCAGCCCGTCCTTATTGAAGAAGAAAATGCTTACATTTTGAGTTATATTTTAAGAGACCTTATGAAAGAAACCAATTTTCACATTTTGAGTTGTATTTTCATATAAGTAGCTTAACACAATGACAGTCCTTACCAATGAAGGAAACATGCATAGGTAGAGAAGGAGATCGGAATTCGGGGATAATACTAGTAGAGAAGGTGGGAGTTGGCGCGGGGGGGGGGGGGACTAGCTAAACCGTACCATTTTGGTTGAACTGAACAGTGGTAGCTCAGCAAAAATGGCCCCCCGAACGAGGCCCTAAACGCAATCGCGCCGTCGGGACGGCCCGGCGCGCCGCCTCGGCCCGGCGCGCCGCCTCGGCCCGGCGCGCCGCTTCCCGTGCTTTAACAATGGGCGGCAATACGAGCGCGCCGACCAGGCCTGAACCCGGCCCAGCCCGGCTTCAATGCGCCCCCAACCAGCACTTTGTAAGTCGCTGAAGCCAGAAATAAGCAATTGTCTGCACAGATAAAGGGGTGGGTGTAGGGTAGGGAGGAGAGGTGGGGGAAGGGGAGGGGGGGAAGGGGAGGGTAGGGATGGGGAGGGTATGGGAGGGTAGTGTAGTGGAGGAGGGAGAAGGGGAGAAGGGGAGAGGAGAGGAGAAGGGGAGGGGAGTGGAGGATTGGGAGGAGAGGAGAGGAGAGGGGATGGGACAGAGGAGACGACGGTGATCCGGGCATCTGTCTTGTGCTGGTACCCAGTGCGCCCCCTGGTGGCAATGACTGGGGTGAGCTGGTTCGGTGAGGTGAAATGTGGTGAGGTGTTGTGGTGCACAAGTAGTGTGGGAGAGGGGTCTGGGCCGAGATGCTCAGCGGACAATGGAGGTGAGTCTATACAATATCAGAAAACCGCAAAGAGAGAGATACAGAGAGAGAGAGAGAGACAGAGAGGGGGGAGAGAGGTAGGGGGGAGGGGGAGACAAAGAGGGAGAAAGAGGGAGAAAGATGGAGAGAGAGCGAGTGAAGGGGGAGAGGAGAGAGACAGAGGGAGAGGAGACAGGGAGACAGGAAGAGAGGGAGAGAAAGGGAGAGAGGGAGAGAGAAGGGGGAGGGGGAGAGGAGGGGGGAGGGGGGAGAGAAGAGAGGAGAAGGGGAGAGGAAGCGAGAGGAGGGACAGAGAAAGAGGGAGAGAGAGAGAAAAAAAGAGAAGAGAGAGGGTAGAATTGACCAAGCTCACTTGTGGGGTGCCACCGTCGATTGCATGTAGCCTTGCTTTCAAATGGAATCGAGGTCAGTGCCGAAAGATCGGCGATTGCACTAAATCTAGTAAATGCCAATTGAACAACTGGTGGTGCAAAGACACTTGCCAGCACAGCTAATTAACCAACTGAAAACAAACTAGCGAAGCTAACCATGCTAACTTACAGAACTATAAGAACAAACCAGTATAGATAACAGTATAGAAAACAGTATAGCCTGCACTGACCTCTCAGTAAGTAACCACATACACAGGTAGGCGTGGGTAGTGTGGTGATATCAGGGAGCCTAGGTGATGTAATGGTTAGCACACTGACCCACAATGCAAAGATATGTGGGTTCGAATCCCGCTCTAGACACAATATTTCCCATTTTCATCACCCCCATGACACTGGTTGCCGTGACCATGATCATATACAAGCTGTATAGTTGTTAAACCTACCCTGTCTATGTATGTGTAAGTGCATTGCCTGTATGTATGTAATTGTAAGCATTAAAAGACTTACACTTCCAGGGGGACGAGTGTAGTGGCCTGCACTGACCTCTCAGGCAAGTAACAACATAGGCAGGTAGGCGTAGGTAGTGTGGTGATATCAGGGAACCTCGGTGGTGTAATGGTTAGCACACTGGCGCAGAATGCAGAGATGTGGGTTCGAATCCCGCTCTAGTCACAATATTTCCCATTTTCATCACCCCCACGACAACAGCATAAATAACAACATAAACAGTATAAATAACAGTACAAATAATTCAAGCCAACTAAACTACAAAACTAACAGGGCAGATAAGTATAACTAATACAGCTAACCATAGTAACTAAGAACGCCTAATATACGAGACCATAAAGTACGGGTATTCCCGGGAGGACTGCAGCTGTGACCCAGAATGCCAGGTAACAAATTCAGCTTAGACGGTGGAGGTGCTTCTCTGCCCAGCCCAGCCCTATCCGTAACTATTGACAAACTGATTTTGCACCTATAACCACATGCCTCCTGATGACCACACTTGGAAGGATTCTTGCCCTACATGTAGATGTCAGTTAAATTGTCCTAGCAGATCAAATACCATTTCCCCTATGTGTATTCGCCACCACCACCCACCCTTTGACACCCCAGCTACAGAATGCTGACTCTAGTCACTGACACCCTGTCCTAATTAGTAACCATGGTAACCCCCTCCCATCCCTGTGTGCAGGCAGCAGCCCCCTCTGATGCTCCACTAGAGCACCACACACACCCCACACACACTCAAACACACACAAACACACACCCACACACACACACCACTAGGTGCGTGGTGCTACTGTGTACTCGCCCTGTGTTTGGTATGTACACTGCATCAGTTTTGTGGATTGATGCAGTGTGCTCCCACCACTCCAGAGTAGAGCCTGGAGGACGATATGAGAATGAACCGTCGGGTTCCAGGATCAGTATCTCTGAATACCCCCCCCCATCAATGTTTGGAAGGGGCGGAAATGGTATAGGGGTATAAGGGGTATAAGGGGTATAAGATATGTTCGGATTGCTTTTCAGGCAATAACATCGGTTACATGTACGGCCCATCAATACATAAGGATATGGAAAGGAACATGTCGGAAGCAAAGGCCATATTCACGACGAAAGGTGCTTAAATTGTCTTGTTATATTGTTATCTAATCATCACTTTTACAGAGAATGTACACTCTCACAATCAGCTATAACAGAGAATAGTAATAGAGCATGTAAACGCTGACAATTAATTGGAAATCTTCTGGCAAGAGACAGTAAAATTACAATTAAGATACAATCATATCGTATTAAAGAGTTACAAAAGGTGATAGGGTCCGGTTGATGCAATGTAAAATTGTTAATTAAACTTGCACTTTATAACATTCGAACCGATCAATTCCTGTCTTAGAATGTTAAACAGTTCACTGGACAATTTTTTCTAGTGATTCGCCAGTCATGTTGTACTAGTATTAGTAACATTTAATGGATATGATACTTAGGCACATTACTTATTGTTCTCTAGCAAACCGATATCATCTCACATAATCTTCTAACATAAAACCCCACTAACTCAATGATGACATCGATTATTGTAATATTAAATTATTTCACCGAGCTAAAGATCTATGAGAGAATAATAGATTTGGCATTAAGGTTTGACACAAATAACCACCTTGTAGTAACTAGTTACTGTCAGAGTTTACTAATGATCAATCGATAAATGTCAATGGCTTTAGCAATGTTAGGATTAAGCTCCATCCCCTCCCTATCCACCACCACCTAATCCTAACATAAAAACATTAATAAAATGTGACCGATGTTACGATCTGAAAAGCAACCTGAGCAAAGTTGTTACCCCCCCCCCCCGACACACACACACACACACACACACACACTTTACAAACATTTTTTTTTTACTAAATGTATTTTATTCAGCGAATAATGTCTTTTGTCAGTGCCAGAGCACTGGTCTTCCGGCCGTTAATTACAATTTGTTGGTACATAAATGACAATATTAGTTGCAATAATAACCACATGAAAAACCTGTTCGATAATAGAAGCATAATATAAATTGACTATTTGTCGTAATAGTAACTGCATGCAATTCAGTTCAACATATGTATTATGCACTTGGTGAGCATGCATCAATAAATGTACAAGATGACTCTAGAATTGTCTTTAAACACTTCTTTCTTCCTTTGTTTTCTATCTTCTCTTTTCAAAAAGATATAACATATCTACAATACACATATATATATACTATATTGCAAATATGCAAATCAGTGGATCCAATCACCAATACCAAATGCGGAAACCTGGCCATTTAAATATTTTTTTTTTTTTATCCCATCACGAGTGTTCCGTTCTGTGTGGCCTAATGATGGGATCGCGGTCTGAGATTGCAGTGGGGACTTACATCATACAGGTTTTATGTCAATTTAAAGGAAAATTTTAGGTACTAGGTTTTGAAAGAAGGTGTAATAGGGGTGGGGTAAGGGCGGGAAGGGGATCAGCGTGCAGGGCTGTGTAGTGCATTTGAGAACATTTATATATATATGTATGTACAAGGGTCAGGGCAAGGAAGGCCTTTAGAATACCTATAACCGTGTCAGGGTCTGACAGGCCGGTTGTATTTTCATAAAGTTTTTAAATTCAAGGAGACTTGTGGACTGTCTTGTCCTCACTGGAAGTTTATTCCACAATGTGCCACCTCTGTAAATCGGTGCTTTAGTTAGTTTGTTTGTTAGTGGCATGGGTGTTTTTAGTAGTGTAGCACCGCTCTGTCTGGTTACTCTGTTTGTAGGGTCAACATATTGTTCATCATTGGATCTTTTATACATGAGACTGAGGAGATGTGTGTCCCTCCTTTGGCTAAGGTAGCTGACTTGTGCTTTAGCATGCATTTCCTTTACAGACAGCGTTTTCCCTCTGTAGACAGTTCTAAGTGCCCTGTTTTGGATCCTCTGTAATTTGTTTTCTTGTTGTTTTGTCAGCAGTCCATATATTAAATCATTGTAGTCAATTATTGGAAGAATAGTGGCTTTATATAGTAACAGGGCTGTATTCTCGCTCATGTAGTACCTAATTTTTCTGAAATTTGTCATTTTTATGGCTATCATTTGAGTAAGTCTTGAGAGTTGTCGATTACCATTTAGTGTAGAATCGAGTGTGGCCCCTAAATATTTGTATGATTCTACCTCATTCAATACTGCATCACCCAAATGTAAATTGATAGGTTGTGCTCTGGATTTTTTTACTTTGGTTGCAAAAATTATGTATTCAGATTTCTTTGCATTAATTGTCAGTTTATTTTCCTTACACCAGATGTTAACCTTAGCTAGTACATCCTCAACTACCTCTGCTGCAGATGCAATGTTTGGGCTATGGACTGTGAGAGCCGCATCATCAGCAAACAGTGTGAACATTGCCTCATTTGTTACCAAGGGCAAGTCATTAATGAATATGAGGAAGAGTAGTGGCCCAAGCGTGGAACCCTGGGGTACTCCAGTTGTAATTGATCTCTCCATTGACTTAGTGCCATTTATTTTTTTAACTTGTTGTCTATTTGATAGATAGTTGGCTATAAATGTACAAGATTTAGGACCAAGTCCTGTCCTTTCAATTTTCCACAGTAAAATGTCATGGTCTATTGTGTCAAAAGCTTTCTTGAAATCAAGAAAAACAGTTATTGTCAGATCTCCTCTATCCATATTAGTCAGCAGTTCATCTAATAAAGTGGCTAGGGCTATTGTGGTTGATTTATCTTTTCTGAAGCCATTTTGCTGTTTGGCAAGGTAGTTGGTGTCTTCCAAGAAGGTTTTTTATTTGATCATGGATTATTTGTTCGATGACTTTGCCAGGGAGGGGCAGTATTGATATTGGTCGCAGTTCATTGCATGATTTAGGATTACTTATCTTTGGTATTGGTGTGACAGTAGCTATTTTCCATTTATCTGGGAATATACCTGTTTCAATAACAAGGTTGTAGAGATGCGTAAATTCATTTATTAGGATGCTAATGGCAGTCTTAATGAAGGCTGAATTTATATTCATCATACCAGATGATTTATATGATGAAAGTTCCTCAATCTTGGTGAGTACTTCTTTTCTTGTTTTCTCAAGATTGTATTCATGTTGATTTGCGACTGGGTGATAACTTTGTGGATACTTGGTTTTTTGTTTGAATTTCTTGGCGAGGTTTGCCCCAATGTCTACAAAATAGTTGTTTATTACTTCAGCTAACTGACCATCAGGTACTCGCTCACCTGTGCTGTCGTCTACTATGCTGTTTATCTGTGGTTTGGCTTCTGGTTGAATTTGACTTAGTTCATACCAGAATTTCTTAGGATTCTGGTTGTGCTTTATGGCGTGATCAATGTAGTACATAGATTTCGCTTTCCTCACCTCTGTTCTGGCTTTACTTGCTAAGCATTTTGCTATAAACTGGTCTCCTGGGTCTTTGGTTAGGTCAGCCTTTTGCTTAAAATAATCTCTGTCCTTTTGTAGTTCTATCAGTTCATTGGTGATGTAAACAGCCGTGTTCTCTCTTATTTTTAGTTCAGTCATCGGACAAAGTGTATCTGCTGCCTGGTTGATCATATCTTCTAAAATAGCCCAACATTTGTTGGGATCCTGTTCTTCAAATATTGTAGTGGGGTTATAACTCTGCAAGATTGTCCTAAGTGCATCAGTTGAAAAGTTTCTATATGTCCTTCCGCAGTATGCGGTGGTTTTTTGGTTGTTTCTGGGTTTCTTTTTGATAATATATACTGGCTTATGGTCACTGACATTGTAGTTAAGGACTCCTGCTTGAGTGCAATACTTGATGTTAGTAAAGGCTAAATCGATTGTGGTTGCAGTAGTTCTAGTTGACCTAGTTGGTTTATCTATCAGCTGTTGGAGCTCATGTTCTGAAGCAAATTGATTTATGATTATGGCTGGTAGCTTTCTCTTAGCACTACAGTCTGCATTGAAGTCGCCTATCATTAGGGTCTCATACTTGTCTATGTCATCTATTTCACTCATCATATTGCTCAATTCCTCGAAGGCCTGTTTAACACTTCCATCTGGTGGTCTGTACACATTTCCAATTAGGATCCTCTTTGAATAAGGCCTTGTTACAAGCACCCATTGTAGTTCCAGCACAGCATTTGAAATATTTTTATCTGCATATCTATTAGAATCTACTTGTAGAGAATTTCGGCAGTAAATTCCTAGTCCACCTCCAGCTTTGGCTTGCCCATTTAGACGTTTTGCTTTTCGATCATACCTAAGCAAGGTGTAGTTTGTTATTGAAGTTAGTTTTTTTTCTATAAGGCTATCGAGCCATGTTTCTGATACTGTGAAAATATCAAGTCCCGATCCTGGCAGATCAATTCTTAATTGCTCTATTTTATGTGTGAGACTACGTACATTTAGGTGTGCTATTTTGAAACCTGGCAGACCCTTCAGTTCGTTCAGAGGAAGCCTGCCCAGCCACTTGTCCCATGCTCATATCCTCTGCACACTGTCCCCCGGTACCCAGGTCCCCCCGCATTGTCCCAGTCATTCTATTAACCTTTAAAGTTATATGAACAAAATAATAAAACAATCTATATATATATATATATATATATATATATATCAATCTTTTTTAACACACAAAAAGAACACAAATAAAATCTTCAAAAATGTTTCTGTGAAGATAAATAGCTTATTTAAGCTGAGATGTGCCTAGATGACTT
>CM059197.1:42227825-42310325 GCA_030323885.1 Branchipolynoe longqiensis
CACTGTATACATATAACTATGGGCAGTAGGCCTACCCAACGGCAACCATCCCACCCCTATCTGTGAATAGCGGTGGCCCATATCGCTTCCAAAATGTTGTTAGTAAATTCTGGTGGGTAGAGGTTACTTACCCTTACCAACCACCATATATACTGCCTTAGTGTGTCCACCAATGCGCATATATTTATATATATATATATATATATTATATATATATTTTATATATATATATATATATATGAGTCGTGCTCAACTGCCGCAGGCTAATGGCCGCCGCCAATCACGTGTCATACCCGTGTCCTGCCATCAGATATACATCGTGACAAATGATAATGAAATTAAAAGTGGACCGGGCCTGATGGAGCGGTGGAAGTCACAACGAGGTTGCCATTGTATGCACCACAATGCACCGGGAGGACGTGGGGTGGGTAGCGGGTGGGCGGGTGAGGGGCGTGGGTAGCTTATGAAATCGGCGCACATTTGAACAAATACACAAACGTATGTACACCAACGATTTAAACTTGACCCAGAGTGCATGTGGTAATTTGTAATAATAAGGCACCCAAACATCATATATATGTATATGCATATATATTTATATACGCATACACATAGATACGTATAAACGTATATATATATATATATATATATATATATATATATATATATATATATATATATATATATATATATATATATGTATATGCATGCATATAGACATGCATACATACATGTATCTCCATGGGTTTGTGGGTTCGAACCCTGGCCAAGTCAAACCAATGACTTAAAAATTGATACTTGTTGTTTCCTAGCCAGGCATTCAGCATTATTAGGATAGGGCAAGGACTGGTTGGTTCAGTGTCAGGATAATGTGACTAAGTGGGATATCAGGTCATGGTGCTGGCAACCTGGTCTCCCAGTGGGGCAACACTATAACGTTGCCATGAGTGCACACTGTCACAAGTTGGTGCCCTTCCTGATACGACCTGAAAAGGACGTAAAACAACAACAAACAAAACTATATATATATATATACATATATATACTCGACGGTTGTTGCCTGTAAATATTTTGCGGATTTCTGAGGAAATGGGGCTGCTACTTGTCGGTACACCTGGGCGAACCGACAAGTTGTCGATTCACCTGTCACTGATCGGGATTATGAACAATCCACCGATAACCGTCGCTAAAGTTACCGGTTCCGTTTAGCTCATATCATGGACAGCTACCATGTAATGAACTAATGTATGTGTGTGTGTGTCTGTGTGTGTGTCTATCTGTGTGTGTCTGTGTGTGTGTCTATCTGTGTGTGTCTGTGTGTATGTGTGTGTGTGTAACCTATATTATTATATATACACTACATATGTAGTTGTGTATATCTAGCTTAAAGTTGCAGTCAGACGGTTTTGCATTTCTACTATATTTGTTATATAAATATACTTCGTTGATTATAATTTACCATACTTTAGTTGGAAATATATTATTATATGGACATAATTACAATAGTATAGTATATAAATTAGATACAATAGTATAATATATCAATTACGTACTCAATATATATCTAGAGGTACAGATACACACATACATACATTCATACACAAATACATGTATAAATACATACATACATTATTACAGCCACTTATATATATATTGTTCTTTAACACACATATCCTTTGTGATGTCCACAGTTTCAAAGCAACCATTAACTAATAAATGTATACATTCTGTAAGTATTTACGTGGTAGCTTCACTCGAATTGTTCACTAGGAATATATCATATCTAACCAGGATCACATTATATATATATATATATATATATATAAATATATATATATATATATAAATATATAATAATATATATATATATATGCGCGCATACATTCATCATGTAGTGGTATATGTACATATATATATATATATATATATATATATATATATAAACCACGTTTTATTATACACATACATTATATATGTAATATATATTATATATATTATATGATATATATCCTTTGGATTGTACACATATTTGATGCAACCAAGCATATGTGCTTTAATATCTACTATAGGAATATAAACAAGGACACTACCATCTTCAGTTATGTCTGTATTGTTAAATTGTGAACCACTATGGGAATATAAACAAGGACACTAACATCTTCAGTTATATCTGTATTGTTAAATTGTGAACCACAGCTAGTGTATGACATTGTTTAGTTCCAGGTATATGCTTGTCTGTGTGGTTGAAAGGGAACACTAATTGTAGTGAATGTGCCCGCAGGTGACATAATGTGTGGTAGATGGAGTGAAGTGAGTGCGTGTGGGGGTGGAGGATCGGGGGGATAATGGGATTTGGGGCTTTGGGGATTGGGAGATTGGGTGGGAGGTGGGGTGGAGGATCAGGGGATGGAGGAAGAGGCACAATGCCCAGTGAACATGTACACGGTGTGGGAGGGTGGAGTAGGTAGGATGGAGGGAGGATGGAGGGAGGATGGGGGAAGAGGGAGGGGGAGGTGGGCTACACACAGTGGGGTCAGGGTTGGATACAGGTAGATAGGCGCGACATACGAAATGGGCAAACATAATCAGGTGATCCAAACGCGGCGCCACGCAGACCCTTTGATCCTTTGAACGATAATGCGTGCATTTTGAACGATACCCATTCAGGGATCGCATATGGTCCGTGATGAGCGTGGGTGTGGTAGTGAATGTGGGGAAGTGTGAGGGGGTGTGGTTATGGTTATAAGGAGGGCGTCATGTTGGCCTGGTGGTGGCGGCGGCGGCGGCGGTGGTGGTGGTGGTAGTGGTGGTGGTGGTGGTGGTGGTGGTGGTGGTGGTGGTGAGGGTAGTTGGTTGGCTGTTGGAGTTTTACGTCCTGGTAACATCTAAGGTGATATCAGGACGGGTACCGACTTGTGACAGTGTGCACTCATGGCGATTTTATAGTGCTGCCCCACTGGGTACAATAACCAGATATCCCACTCAGTCATATTATCCTGACACTGAGCCAACCATTCCTTGCCCTATCCCAATAATGCAGAGTTACTGGCTAAGACGCGACAAGTATACAATTTTTAAGTCATTGGTTTGACTCGACCAGGGTTCGAACAACTTGGTTCGAATCCCACGATCTACCAAAACAGGAGATGCAGGCAAAATATCTGGGGGCCATCCCATCTGTTCAATGGTGGGGGTAATGGTGATGGAGAGGATTGTGGTGGTCGTCGTCGTCGTTGTTATGAGGATGGTGTGATGGTGGGCGTGGTAGTGGTGGTGGGTGTGACGAGGGCGTGGTGGTGTTTGGTGTGAGGGGGGAGCGGCTTGGTGGTCAGTGTGAGGAGGATGTAATGGTGGTGGAGAGGATTGTGGTCGTCGTCGTTGTTATGAGATGGTGTGATGGTGGGCGTGGTAGTGGTGGTGGGTGTGACGAGGGCGTGGTGGTGTTTGGTGTGAGGAGGGAGGGGCTTGGTGGTCAGTGTGAGGTGGATGTAATGGTGGTGGGGGTTGTGTGTGTTGTTTGGGTGGTGTGTGGTGGGCGTGGTAGTGGTGGTGGGTGTGACGAGGGCGTGGTGGTGTTTCGTGTTAGGTGTTAGGGGGGAGGGGCTTGGTGGTCAGTGTGAGGTGGATGTAATGGTGGTGGAGAGGATTGTGGTCGTCGTTTTCGTTGTTATGAGGATGGTGTGATGGTGGGCGTGGTAGTGGTGGTGGGTGTGACGAGGGCGTGGTGGTGTTTGGTGTGAGGGGGGAGGGGTTTGGTGGTCAGTGTGAGGTGGATGTAATGGTGGTGGTTCTGGTTGTGGTGGTCCGTGTGGGTAAGTGTGAGGGGGCGTGGTGGAGGTTATTAGTATGATGTGGTGGTGGTGGGTGTGAGGAGAATGTGGTGATGGTGCTGGTGCTGGTGGTCAGTGAGAAGGCTCCTTAATGGTTGCCCACAGACATGGGGTACACCTTTTTTTTTTTTTTTTTTTTTTTGGGTGTTTTTTTGTTGTGTGTGGGTGGTTGTTTTTGTGGGTGTGTGTTGGTGTTGTTTGTGTGTGTGTTTTTGTTGTTGTTTGTGGTGTGTTGTTGGTTGTTTGTGTTTGTTGTTTTTTTTGGGTTTGGTTGTTTTTTGTTTTTTTTTTTGTTGTTGTTTTTTGGTTTTGTTGTGTTTTGGGGTTTTTTGGGGGTTTTTTTTTTTTTTTTTTGTTTTTTTTTGTTGGTTGTTGTTGGTGGTTGGTTTGTTTGTTTGGTTTGTTTGTTTTTTGTTGTTGGTGTTTTGGTTTTTTTTTGGTTTTGGGTGTGTTGGTGGTTGTTTGTTGTGGTGTGTTGTTGGGGTTGTTTTTTTTGGGTTTTTTTTGTTGTTTTTGGTGGGTTTGTTTTTTTTTTGTTTGTTTGTTGGGGTTTGTGTGTTTTTGGGTTTGTTGGTTTGGTTGTTTGTGTGGTGTTGTTGTTGGTGTTTGTGGTTGGGTTGTTGGTGTTTGTGGTTGGGTTACTGTGATGTTTACGACGTCAGTGTTGACGTTGAACATAGGGCAGTTATGTGGTGCCCATTAATGTTTGCATGCATGTCAAAACTATTAACACCATAGACTTCAACAATAACAGGTTCTATTAAATTGACTTAGTATTTATTCCCGTCTATGCAGAGATACATTCTTAATAAGTGCACCATCATCCAAGTTGGATATATTAGGTAGAATCAATTCCAGAAAAGTGCTTCGATTTGAAAAAGAAAGTTGGTGCTTTCATTGGACTATGGCACGATTCCAATATATATAAAAACTAACTCAGCCCTGATGTCAACTATAAAACCGACAGTACATTAAGGGTCCGACCAGCATATTCATACTTGCACTAATATTGTTACCACATTAACCGCCTCACTACGAATGCATCCAATAACCCCCATCACCTGCCACTCCCATTCTCACCAATACATAAGCCGCTTTACGCAACCGGCTATAAATGATCAAGTCTGCACACCAGTCTGTTATTGTTAACATCGTTTAACGTCAAAGTCCCAAAGACGGCGGATTTGGAGTGTCCACCCCCAAATATAATAATAATAATAATAATAATAATAATAATAATAATAATAATAATAATAATAATAATGACAACAACAACAATAATAAAGTCTTAAATCAAGTAGAAACAAGAAATAAGGTACAAGCATTTGTCAAATTAAGACCTTTCTGAACATCAAAGGGCAGAGTGTGGCAGTCCCATCCCTCCCCGCATCCAGCCTTTCACATAGGTGGGAAGGTAGACAGGTGTATGTCTACAGCAGCGGTTACGTGAGTAGTGCATAGAAATGGGAGCTTGGAAAAGTTATAAGTAGTCTATGTAGAGTGCTAGTAGCGGCAGACGATGGTGACCAAGGCTTGTGGTCACTGAGTAGTATATGGAAACGAACAAATAGCTCAGGTCCTAGGTCATCCAGTGACGGTGGTTTCACGTCCTAGCAACATGTCAGGTCATATAAGCACTGGCATCGACTTGGACAGTGCGCACTCACTAATGGCGACCTTACAGTGATGATCCACTGGGTATTGGACCGCTGACACCATTACTCGATACTTCTGACATTGATAAAGCAGGTTTTATTAAAACATTGACAAAGGGGGGTGGGGGGTGTTAACAAATGTAAAGAGGCGTCAGGGGCTAGTACTAGTAGTAACAGACTGATCAAGGGAAAACATTACATTTTCGAAACTAAAACAATTACCTATATTTGATCCTAGATATCCATTAGCCCCGTTCACTTGTTAAACCTTAATATTGCATAGAAGTTAATTGAACATATCTTATTCAGCCAGGTTGAATTGTGTTCTATCACTCAGATGAAACCATCGTTGAGCATCTGCTCAGCCAGCATTCTCGAGTGCGCAATTCTTGCGGAACATTAGGTGTGACACAGCATATCATTGCACTAGTGCACAGAAAAATCTGGGTAAAATGAGGACTGGGTATCGGTTAAATGTAGTGGATTCAGAACTTTACATTCATCCATTCATCCATCTGTTATGGGGGAACATTGTACCTTGAGCGGATTTCAAACCTACACTTCTTGTCATTCCAGGACTACCAGTCTAATTATCTAGGCGCCCTGATGCAATCACCGTCTCCCTGCCTACCTGTCTATGAGACTCCTTACCTCAGAGGTTAGCGCAGACTACTTACTACACTCACCCCCCCCCTGGAAATGTAACGTGCTACATGTCTATCATCTATGTGGCTCCTTGCCTAAGATGTCAGTGCAGACTATTAAACTAGTCCCCCTGGAATCGCAAAAAGAAAGAAAGTTTGTTTTTATTTAAAGTTGCATAGTCCGATGGTTTTGAATTTCGGTATTCTTTATGAGACAAATATATTAGATTGGTCACTAGCATCTACTTTACATTAGTTCAAAGAGTTACTTTTATTTTAAATGGTAACCTTTTGAGATATTTTGAGTGCAAACATGGAAAATTAGTTTTGGCAAGCTTGCCAAAACTCTGACACCATAGACTTTTGCAGTAACAGGTTCTGTTAAATTGACTCAGTATTGCCTTCTACGCAGAAACAAATGCTTAATAAGTGCATCAGTATCTAAGTTATATATATGTAAAATCAAATCTAGATAATTGGTTTGGCTTTGAAAATTTTACATTTCATCGGACTATGCAGCTTTAACGATGCCTCTAGAACACATTGATTTTATCATCGGCTATTAGACGTCAATCGCTAGAACCGCAAGTCTTTGAAATGATTTCCGTCCATATTAGTAAAATAATGTTTACAATTACACACATACATGCAATGCATTTACACTGTTTCAGATACATACATAGGTGATGCATGTAATTTGTTAATGATTCTGGTCAGGGCAACTAGTGTGATGGGGGTACCTCAAATATGTGCGTGTGTAAGCATTTTAAGGGCCTTAAATGTAGCATTTTCAGCAGGAAAGTATATATTATTCCTATCTTTTACAAAGTAACACTTACTAATAATAATATAATAATAATAATAATTGTTGACGGTATGCATATATATGGAACAATGAGGAAAAGTCTAATTACTAAAAAAATGTAAATGGAAAAAACAAAACTCCAGAGAATGAATCTAATTCCATTTATTTGTAACATCAAGGCTGAAGAGAGCATACAATAAAAAGTCAAGCCCCCCCGATATAACACTAAATATTTTTTTCATCGATATGCACGAATTACAAGAAATGCCAATTTCATTATTAAAAACTTGGAAATCTGTGAACCTGCGGAAAAATCACTTCCCTGGAGATACCACGTGCACAGGTAGATATGGGTAGGTTGACTGCATCAGGCGTCCTAGATAGTGGTTAACACGATAGCCTCAGAGTGGCAGAAGTCTGCGTCCGAGTACCGCTCTAGCTGGGATGTTTCCCATCATTTACAACCCCCCCCCCCCACCCACCCACCCACCAACGACAGGATTCTGTGAAGCTGCGCATTGCATAGAATTGTCGTATTATATGCACTTAACTATGTTTATCCATCGCAGGAATTAATTGATGATGTATTAACAGTATTAGGAATTCATTGAAAAGCAATTAATTGTAATCTTAATCTCACCTAATTGCTGGCATCGTCCCCGCCGACAGCATTAATTTATTCATGTAGAATAACACGAGGCGGGAAAATCCTCAAGAAACGAACAAACAAAAACAAGTTGTTTTAATCCCTCTCAGTGCGCGGGTCAGTTTTAGTGCACAGAAAGGTCTGATTTCCCTTTGTTTATTTACTAAAAAAGATGAAAGTGGACATGGACATGGCTCGATATCAATCCCTTCTTAACCCCACACCCCCACCCCTCCCCTAGCCACCAACCAAGCGTAGTTAATGAGTAAGGACTCAAAAGTCTGCTTCTCCAAAGCTTCGCAACAATCTTTAACATAAAGCTGCAAAGCCTGATGAAAGCAACACATTTTCGAATCCAAAACACTCGAGTGAACATACATATCCAACTTAAATACCGATGCACTCAGAAAACATTTATTCCTGCATAGAAGGGAATACTATTAAGTTAAAAAAAAAAATAGAACCTGTTACACCGGAAGCATATGTGGTCTAGCATTTCGGTGTGCATAAAAATAAAGTAATCTTTCATGTTTTCACTTCCAATGTCTCCAAAGTTTACTTGTGGTAATAATAGTAACCTGACATTTACATATGGTAGATTATAACGATAAAACTAATCTCACTATATATATATATAATTTCTACATGTTACCCTTGCATTTATACTCGCATAATGCATTATACATCACACACATATATATATATATATATATAAATATATATATATATATATATATATATGAAATGTATAACGCTCTATACAAGTATAAATTGAAGGGGAACAATGTGTTATTATCATTCTTCGTTATGTGCTGGCAGGAATGGAAACTAGGCCCATAGGGCATATTCTATCAAGGTACTGACTGCTTAAGTCAGACGACACTAGAGTAACTGCAGGTTAATCGGGTCCTCGTTTATATTCTCATAACCTATTCACAGAAGGTTTGAAGAAGAGTAATTCTATTAATACTTCAGACAAAAACCGATAGTCACTTTGCGAAGACGAAAAAAAAGAAAACTTCCAGTGAATAACTTACTTAATTGTTGTCCAAGCTGGTGGGTAAATTGCTAGCAGAAGGTGCCCTGGGACTCAGTGATGCGGAACGCGCGATAAGATACTTCTGCTATCTGCATCGCAGCTCGGAGTCGTGTCTACCTTGGCTGCAGAAATTATTTTCTCGGTTCAGCCTCCTCCTCCCCACTCACCCTTACCCCATCTCCCTCCACACCTGCTTCCACCCCTCCCCCCCCCCCACATCCCCCACATGGTGCTTGTGGACTTTCAAAATGACCTGGCACACTGCACTGTGGCACACCATCACGGATTAGACCCTGACTTTTCTGAGGTTAAATAGTTAATGCCAGTCTATGACACCCCCCCCCCGCCCCCACGCACACATTTTTGCTGTAGTTGCATTATGCCTTAATATCTTTTAAACGTTAGTTTAAAGTTAAATAATTAATGTCAGCCTATGATAACAGAGCCTTTCCCGATTATTGTTGCTGTATCACGTGTACATTTTTTAATTTTCAATTGTAAGTCAAATAGTGTCGTTGGAGTGATGAAAACGGGAACCATTGCGTCGAAAGGATTCGAACCCACACCTTACATTCCGGGCTAGTGTGCGAACCATTCTGCCACATAGGTCCCCTGATGTCATAACCTTCTCCACACCTACCTGTTTATGTGGCTCCTTTCCTGATCGGTGTGCATTCTACTACAATAGTTAAAGCTGCATGGTCCGATGAAATATCAAATTTTCAAAACCAAACCAATTATCTGGATTTGATTTTAGATATCTAACTTAGATACTGATGCACTTATTAAGCATTTGTTTCTGCGTAGAAGGCAATATTGAGTCAATTTAACAGAACCTGTCACTGCAAGCTTGCCAAAACTA
Source organism: Branchipolynoe longqiensis (assembly GCA_030323885.1). Lineage (NCBI taxonomy): Eukaryota > Metazoa > Annelida > Polychaeta > Phyllodocida > Polynoidae > Branchipolynoe > Branchipolynoe longqiensis. The sequence goes on from CM059197.1 coordinate 42,237,307, forward strand.
ATTTTCCATGTTTGCATTCTAAATATCTCAAAAGTTTACCATTTAAAATGAAAGTAACTTTGAACTAACGTAAAATAGATACTAGTGATCGAAATAATATATTTATCTTAGATAAAATACAGAAATTCAAAACCATCAGACTATGCAACTTTAATATCAACCTATGACACCAGACCATCTTCTCGTTTAGTTTCTTGGTGGTTTTTTTTGTGGATTTTCTTTTGTATTTGTATATATACAGTAAAACCAATCTAAATCGACCAACCTTGGGACGGACTTTAAGTGGTCCATTTAGGGAAGTGGTCGGTTTAGTGAGTTAGAATATGGTTACAATAGTATTGTTGGGACCCAAATAAAGCGATCGATATGTGGGGGTGGTCGGTTAGGGAGATTTTACTGTAGATGACAATATGTGTACATTTTCAGTTCTAAGGTAAAGCTGCATAATCCATACTGTACTGACACACAGGGCAGAGGTTCAGGTTGCAAAGTAAATACAAGCCTTGTGTATCAACTCATAATCCGCTTTAGTATGCTTCAATACACAAGATACAGTTCAGTGCTCCCGTAGAGCTAATGGGTACAAGTCTACCAGGAAGTGAACGCCCAAGGAGGTGAGCAAAGCCGAGTACAGCCAGTCAAGTCCAGTCTCCAACGAGAAGGAACAACCAAGGTCGAAGTCCAGCAGCGTTTGGACACTGCACATTAAGCCCCAGTCACACCTACCCGGACTAGCCCCGGATTTTGAGCCGGACCACCCCCGGACCAGTTGCCTGGACCGCCCCGGACAAAATCGCTGTTTTTCGTCGTTTTTTGCCTCGCAGTCACACCTTCCCGGACGAGGCCCCAGACCAGAGGCCGGATAGCCACGGACTAGTCCCGGACGAGCGATCCGGGGTAAACCGGGGCAGTCCGGGGCGATCCGTGGCTGATCTGTGGTAATCCGGGGCATCCGGGTCTTATCCGGGCAGTCCGGGAGTGGTCCGTGGCTACGCCGGGGGTAGTCTGGGAAAGAGCGGGGGTGGTCCAGGTTAAACCGTGGCTGAAACGTGGTTCATCCAGGGCGAAACAGCCCCGGACCACCCCCAAACTACCCGGACCACCCCCGGATCATACCGGATCGAGCCCGGATTGCTAAATGCCCCGGACCGGAAAACATCCGGGGCGGACCCCGGACGAGCCACGGATCACGCCGGACCATGCCAGACCACCATGGACGAGCCACGGACCACCCCGGATGATGGTCCGGGGCTCATCCGGCCTCTGATCCGGGTAGGTGTGACTGGGGCTTTATATCGTTTAGGAGTGACCCCCAGTGACCTAATGGAGAACTAAAAGTCACTCTCTGTGATGCTTGGGAGGTTGCGGGAGTAATGTCCCGCGAACTGGCCATCTGTGTAGTGGGTTTGACAAACCCCAAACAGGCTTACACCGAGCACATTTCATATAATCTGATGTTTCTTTTAGTTTCTGGTTTATCTTTTAGATTTTATATATTCGGTTGACAATTACAATCTACTTTGCTTTCGTTTGAAGTAACTTTTAATATAAAGGATTAACTTTGGAGATATTTGAAGTGAAAACAAGTCAAATTAATTTTGGCATGCACAACAAAGTGCTGGACATGGGATTTGTTTACCCGGTTTCTAAAGTATTCATTTAGGATTTGTTTACGTGTTTTCGGGCATATTTCCATAGTACAGGAGCACCAAACCGCAATAAATGCGCTAAGCTGGATACGTAGGATTAAATCTATGTAAAGTTTTGGGGTTCGAAAATGTCATGCCTGAATCAGATTATGCAGCACTAAGGTGTTTTTTAATCAAGATTAAGGTGAATGCACTTGTGGCCACGAGAGGGCGGGGTGACGCTGCCTGACGGACAGGGGTTTAAACTTCTTTTCATCCAGGAGGAAGGAGCAGACATCCGGCCGGGTTAACGACACGGCGACCCGGGCTATATATAGCTCAGCAGCCTCTCGGGGCGCCCCATAACGGAACGCCGACAAACTAAGCACGTGCCGTTGAGAGCTGGAAGTGCGTGTAGTGGCGTGGGTGGGAGGGGGGGGGGAGTATATCTAGAGAGAAACTATGGAAGAGGAGAAGGATAAGGAGGAAAGAGAACGAAGTCAATAGAACTGAGGGAGGGGAAGAGGTAGAGAGAGAAAGGGGGGAGAGAAAGGGATACTGAGATGGAGAGAGACAGCGAGGACGGGAAGACGGGAAGGAGGAAGCAAGGACAGGGGAAGGGGGGATGAAGGGCAGGAGGTGAGGAACAAGAGGGGGAAGCGATAGAGGGGGGGGGGGGGGGAGGAGGGAAAAGGAAGGGAGGGAGAAGGGACGACGGAGAGGGGAAGCAGCGTTGGGAGAGGAGACAGGCGCAATGATACAGGCAGGAAGAGACATGGGACGGGGAGAGAGAGAGAGGGGGAGAGAGAAAGAGAGAAAGAGAAAGAGAGAGAAAGGCGAGCCCAGCAGATTGGCGCAGAGTCTGCTGGGTAGAAAGAGGGTCGCTATTAACATAAAGAGGACGGTAGTGTGTGTGTGTGCGTGCATGTGTGCGCGCGTGTGTGTGCGCGCGTGTGTGTGCGCACACACACCCGTGCGTGTGTATGAGGAGGGGAGCCCCATGATCGCAGATTTATGGGGCGACCACTCAGTGGGTGGTCAGGATAATCCCGTCACCTGATCCTCACATCAGCAGTGAGATAGGGCCCGGATTAGCGCGCTGAGAGCCTGTATTATCACCCAAGTAGGGGTGGGTGGTGATGGGGGTTGGGCGGGGCGGAGGGGTTGCCCATTTAGCTGACGGCGGATTGACCATTCCTTGTGGTCAGCATGCGCCGACGTAACCCTCACCGGGGAACTGACCAGCCCCCTCCCCTCACTCAGGCCCACCCAAGTAAGTTAGCCGCCGGTAGTATTCTTAAAGCTGCATAATCGGATAAAAGTATCAAATTTTCAAAACACTTAATTATATATATTAGATCATGCATGTCCGAATTAGATAATGGTGTGTTCATTAAACATCTATTGCAGTTTGGTGTTCCTATGCTACGTTTGAACAAAACATTGATTGCAGTTTCGCGTCCCTGTGCTATGCTTGCTCGAACATAGGTAAACAAAGCCTACGCCTAGCTTTATGGCGCATGCTCTGACATTAATACATGTTTTGACTTAAAATATCTCCAAAGCTAACCCTTTATAGCGAAGGTTAATTCACACTAAAATAAAGTAGATTATCATTATTATAACAGAATTATATTTATCTTGATAAAAATATATGGCCGAAACTGAATACCATTAGTTTTTGCAACATTAAAACTGTATCGTCCAAGGAACGCATCGTATTTTAAGAAACAAACCACATACTTACATTTGATCCTACATATTCAACTTAAATCCTGGCGCACTTATTAAAGCTGCATAGTCCGATTGTTTTGAGTTCCTGTCATTTTCTGAGATAAATATATTCGGTTGATTGTTATAATCTACCTTACTTTAGGTAACTTTTATTTTTAATGGCTAACTTTTGAAATATTAGAAGTGTAAACATGCCAAATTAATTTTGACAAGCGTGTCAAAACTCTGACACCAGAGACTTCTGCAGCAACGGGTTCTAATATATTGCCTCAATATTCCCTTGTGTGTGGCGACAAATGTTTAATAATTGCATCAGTATCTAAGTTAGATATGTAGAATCAGATCTAGATAATTGCTTTGGTTTTGAAAATGTTTATGTTTTCATCGGACTATGCAGCTTTAAGCATTTGTTGCTGCATAAAAGGGAATACTAAGTTAATTTAGTACGATATGATAATTTGATGTGTACGCACAAATTAATGTTGCATGATTTCACTTCAACTATCTCCAAAATTAGTCAAAAGTTACTTTGAATTAAAGTAAGGTGGATTATAACAATCAACCTGATACCAAAATGCCAACCTGGAAATTAGTGGAATTAAACAAATCACAGTCATCCCAAATTGCCTAAAAATTAATACAAACAATTGTTAAATGAAAAAAGGAGAAATTTGGAAATTATTGGAATTCCATTAATTAGTGGAAGACTGGCATCCCTGCACACACACACAAAGAACAATGATGATGATGATGATGATGATGATGCTGCTGCTGCTGCTACTGCTACTGCGTACTGCTTACTGCTGCTGCTACTCCTACTGCTACTACTACTACTACTACTACTACTAATAATAATAATAATAATAACTACTAATAATAATAATACGACGAAGAACCATGTGCCACTTATACTTGCATGACAAAATATACATCACAGATACGTGGGTATATACACACACATATACCCATATATATAGTATATATATGGGTGTATATATAGCAAGGCAACACGCCGTATATGTACCAATAGACACACACTGCGCGAGTGCAGACACATGGATGCATGTATATTCAAAGTTAAAGAATTTCATGGATTTGTTTTTGTCGTGCCTCTGAAATAAAGTGGGATTGTCTTATTTTATGTACATTCAGTCTGAATATGATTGTGAATTTGTGCGTGCTTTCAATCTTGAAATGGGGGAGTGGGGGGTGCTTCTATTGGTGCGCATGCTTCTATTGGGACATATATGGTATGTACTATATGATTTATGTGGATATAAATAACGGAACCACCAACATGTGTATTTCTGTAACAATCAGTCATTGATACGGAACCACTAACCGAAATGCAGCACTGACTCTGCAGTCTGTCCCGCCTCGTTGTCAGCATCTAACTATCCACTTGACAACTTTCAGACCAGCTTAGCTAGATTTGATCCTACACATCAAAGTTAGATACTGGGGTACTCATTAAACATCTCTTGCTGCATAGATGGGAATATTAAGTTAATTCAATAGACCCTGTCCAGACCGAAGCCCATGATGTCCAGCATTCCAATATGCACAATACAACTAATTGTTTTGGTATGTTTTTACTTCAACTTATCCATTAATATTAATAATAATAATAATAATAATATTAACAATAATAATAATAATAGTAATAATAATACAATTTACTTCAAACTAAAATAAGGCACATTATAACGATCAACCCAATGTATTTAAACTAAAAATGCGGCATGGGATTCTGCAACCTTAAGGTGAGCGTGAGTGTGAGGTGACCACCCAATGAGGAGAGTGGGTGGGTGCAGCGTTAATGATGCCCAACCCCTGAGTGCTAATCCATAAGACAACCAAGTGCAGATGAGTGCCCTCAATGGGGCTCAACGAGGGGGGGTTTAGGGCCACGCGGTAGAGGGCCACTTATCTCCCAGCTGAGGGCACACTGGCCACACTGGCCAGGGCGAATGGACCCAAGTGATCTACGCCATCCTATTAACTGCGCACTCTGCGACCATCTAACTAACGGTTACTGCAGAGCCAACAAAACATTAAACCACCCCTCAGATGGCCTGCAAGTAATCCACAGCCTCACTGTTAATTAAGTTACAAGTAATCCCGGGGCAAACTGCCCAAAGTGACCTTGAAGCGGGAATCGCCAAGGTCACCGAGGGCTTGGTTTTTATCTGCTTCTGCGGAGAGGGCTCTGGAGGAGGCTGTTGTCTTGTTAACTTGATTGATTGGTTGGCAATTGCTGATGCGCTGTAGGTAGGACAAGCACAGTGTACGCGAAGTAGGGTCGGTGTTCAGTTTGTGGGAAGTGTGTGTGTGCGTGCGTGCGTGCGCGTGTGTGTGCGTGTGCGTGTGTGTGCGTGTGTGTGCGTGTGTGAAGGGGGTTAAGGTGATCTTCATTTTATTAGGAGGCTCAATGGTAATTCCTAGCCATTAACCAAACAACTTACTCGCCATTTTGTAACCAAACTGACTACTGATAAAATCTTCACGATAGAGCATCGACCCGGGTTTTATTCCCGACCTAATTAGAGCATTTTCTTTGTGAGTTTTAAATGTTCTGTTGTTCAAGCGGTGCTGGTTGTTACAGCATAACATGTTCAAACCAAAAACGCTTACCTAGACTCGATCCTATATATAATAATTTAGATACTAGTGCACTTGTTAAAGATTTGTTGCTGTATAGAAGAAATGTTAAGTTGTACAGTCCGATCCTTATAATCTACCGCATAGATTGATTCTATAATTTACCTTACTTTAGTTTGAGGTAACATTTCTTTTAAATGACTAACTTTGCAGATATTTGAAGGGAAAACATGCAAAATTAGTTTGGCATGCATGTCAAAATGCTGGCATCATACGCTTCAGTGATACATCGTTATCCTACCTTATTTTACATCCATTTAAAACTGAGATTCCAACGGTTGGATATATCTATAGTCACAGTTATTTTTTGACGATTAATTTTGAGTTAGAAACCAGCCTATATATTCAAGAATGTTATATATTAATTACGTCTAATCTAATTGAAATTATCCCATTGGCCTCTCTATACATATAATATATGTAGTATCTGTGGCACATTGCTGGTCTGTTTTTCTTATTCTTTTCAGGTGTTTAAACAAATGTTGTCGATATTGTTGTTACTTATGTAGGGTTCAGTGGTCATTGTGGAAACCATTATTTTGTATTAGTTCTGTGATATGGGGATGTCTGTATATGCAGCGTTTACACGCTTAACACTTGGGGTGCTACAAGCGAACCGATTACACTGAAATTGGCATATGGCATATCTTACTATTCTAAGTGTGGTAATATATTTCCTGTTACTGCTGAAGCCATTATACATAAACTACATATTGGTGGCAATATGTGTAATTAACAGATGTGGAGATGGATAACATTGCAAATTATAAATGCCCTTGCCCCTAATTGGTCATCTGCTGTCACGTAACAATCTGCTCATTAAACAATTCCATGTAAGGCTTTCTGCCTGTTATATCATCATCTGCCACAACCAAATTTATGGCCCTGTCACACTACGACGTAACGACGTCGGCGTAGGGAGAACGTGAAGAACGTTGAACTTCTCAGTGTAGTATGCAAATTTGGGCATAAGTTGAATGTGGATGCAGCGTAGTGGACGAGAGAGTAACGGCGGTAAAGCGTAGTAATTGCATCATTCAATGAGAGAGGACAACGTAATTACGCTCAGGGAACGTTATGTACGTTATTCCATCGCCAGAACTTCGTTGCTTTACGTTACCTTACGTTACTTACGTCAGGAAACGGTGGCAAAACGGTAAACTTACGTTGGACGTCCGTTAGGCATCCGTTAACCCGGCGTTTTCCCGGCGTTCCCCCTGGTATTAATGTGGGTCAACGTAGTGCAATGTAATGCAACGTAGTTGAACGTAGTGACCGATGTTTTAATAACATTTGTTTAATGTCATTGATATTCGCCGAATGTGTACAGAATGTACGGCGAACGTAAACCCTTACGTTCGAGCTACGTCAAAACTTTTTAACATGTCCAAAACCTCGACGTAACTCGACGTAATGTGATGTAGCTCGACGTCAGTCTAACATCATTATGACGTCATAATGATGTCATCATAACGTAATCCAACGTACATCAACGTAATGATGAAAGATCACCACGTTAGGCTCACGTTCGCTCATTACGTCGTAGTGTGACAGGGGTATAAGTTTAGCGTGCCCACCGAAACGTTCGACATCATAGGCTCTGTTTACCAGTTTCCAAGTGTAGTAGCATAGCACAGGAACACCAAACTGCAATCAATATTCAATGAGTCTATGGGTATCTAATTTGGAAACATGTGTAGGATCAAATATAAGTAAGTGCTTTGGCTAAAAATTTATTTAATGCTTTCATCGACTATGCAGCTTTGATACTGAATGCCAGGCAACTTAGCGACACATACCAACTTTGTTAAGTTGTCAGCTTCACTTAGTAGGGGGATCGAACCTACAGGGAAAGCGGGTGCCGAACCACCCAGTCGCAGTCTGAACATACAAATGTCGAAGCACAAGTAGGTAATGGGCGCAGATGGCACCGAATAGACCTGAGCCTATTGCGAAATAAGGTTAAGGAACTGCGAAGACTTAGTAGACAGGCATATGCGGTTCACATTTAAGTAAAGGAAAGTTTGTTTTATTTAACGTCGGCTCTAGAGCGCATTGATTTTTATCATAGGCTATTGGACGTCAAACATATGGTCATTCTGACATATTTCTTTGGAGGAAACCCACTGCCGCCACATAGGCTACTCCTTCCGATAAGCAGCAAGAGGTCTTTTACATGCACTTTCCCACAGGCAGGACAGTACATACCACAGCCTTTGATGAACCAGTTGTGGATCACTAGTTTGACCGGAAAATAGCCCAAACTGCAAATGGGTCCCGTGAGCAGGATCGGTCAGATGACCCACACCTTCACAGGTGAACACTTTACTGCCTGAGCTACGTGCCGCTCCTCACATTTAAGTAACCAGTAATTAAAACTGCATAGTCCGATGAAAGCATCAAATTTCCAAATCAAAACACTTACCTGGATTTGAACTATTAATCAAATGTAGATCTATACTAGTGTACACATTAAACATTTACTAATACAACATGCTCTTGTTGAAGCTTACGATGCCAACATTTTTATGTGCACGCCAAAATGTGACAAAGTTTTCTTTTCAAATATCACCATCGTTAACCCTATCAAATAAAAATCATTCCAAATTAAGGTTTGCTTGTTGCTGATTTATGTCCTAGCAACATCTAAGGTCATATCACGACGAGTACTGACTTGTGACAGTGCACACTTATGGTGACTTTATAGTGCTGCCCCACTGGGAGACCAGGCCACCATTGGGGTGTTATGCCCTATGAACATCTCAGGTCAAATTAGAAATGGGGTACCGAGTTGTGATAGTGCGCATTCACGGTGACTTAATAGTGCTCCCCAACTGGGATATTGCACAACCTACTGTTATTATTACATACACACCCTTTCAACTAACTCTAAATATAACAGAGTGTGTGATATTTGAACTCACCACAACGATTATAATATTATACATATATAATGTTAATTTATATATATATAAATGTAAATCCATTGAATTGTGTTCAAAGATACCATTCCCACTGTTTCAAACTATCTGATTAGTTTATAGGGGCTGATTACAGGTTTGCTTAATTCACATAGGGAGCCCACTGGCACTGTAGTCATGCACAACAATCCTGATGGCACTGCCGTAAAACCGACATGGCCGATACAACACGACACGCCGGTAGCTTCTTAATTACTCCCAAAGCCATTCTTTACAATTAAATTCGGACTGCGCTCGTCGCACCGAATGCGGTAATCTACAACGTGAAAATGATCAATTCTGAAGTCTGATGTGGATTTTTTTCCTTCTCTTTAAGCTGCCTCCGTTGACGTAACTCTTCGCTCTCCGTGCTCCGCTCTCCACACGCAGACAAGCCGGCCTCGATGTGAGTGAGCGCACAAAGGCCGGGACTCGGCGCCCTGATTGTCAGCATGTTCATGATGTCGCAGAAGCAACAAAAGCGGCTGCCTGCAGCTTTGCGACATGTTCGCGTGGGAACAGTACACATGTCATACCTGCCACTGTAGGGTGGGGTGGGGTGCGGTGGGAGGGGGGGGGGGACACACACAACCCCAAAAACAATTGGAATTATAAAGAGTTGACAATGGAGCCAAGTTGGGAGGCGACCATTGGTTATCTGCGCAGCCAGGGAGCAGTTCAGCGAACAGCTACATCAGCGAGCAGCTTGATGAGCTGCCTCACAGGGCAGCTCCACCAGCGAGCAGCTCGGTGAGCAGCTCCTCACAAGGCAGCTCCGCCAGGGAGCAGCTCGGTGAGCAGTTCCTCACAAGACAGCTCCGCCAGGGAGCAGCTCAGTGAGCAGCTCCTCACAAGGCAGCTCCGCCAGGGAGCAGCTCGGTGAGCACCTCCTCACAAGACAGCTCCGCCAGGGAGCAGCTCCTCACAAGGCAGCCCACCAGTGAGCAGTTCGGTGAGCAGCTCTCCATAAGGCAGCTCTGCCAGGGAGCAACTCCCCAAATAGCAGCTCCGCCAAGGAATATTCTCGGATCCAAGCGATTTATTGCTGTGTGGTTGAGATGAGATTGTGTCGTTACATTGTATCCTAGTATTCTTGATACAAGCCATGTATCAATGTGTGGCTGATGAGATACTGTCGGTTACATTGTCCTTTGAATACAAACGATGTATTGCTGTACGGCTGAGAGGATATAGCATGGTTGCATTATATTCTGAAATTAAGCCTTACACTTTGTTGTTGAGCTGAGACAGCATGGTTATATTTAGATAAAAGATTCACCCGGTACTTGTAGTACACGGGTGAAGATCAGCCTTATATAAATACAGGCCAAAATAGCGTTAGTATGGAACATCACCTAGAAACTGTGGCTCCAGTATCAAATGGCTACCCATGTAGGCACAGAGTTGGTGAAATGGGAGAGAATGCAAAAAGACAAGATGGCGGCCGCAGAACGCCGTCGATTTCACTTTTAAATTGCATTAAACTAGATATTATGTTATATTTTTCAACTCAAAGGTAGCAGGCTCTCAATAATACATATGTAAAGAATAAATGTTGCTTCTTAGATTGTGAAATTAGGCTCTCAATTCTTTGACCCGCACTTTCGACAGCTTTTACATAGGGTTGGTTTGCACCCCTACTGCAGCAGTACGGGGTGAATCTTGTATCTAGGTTATATTGTACTCTGTATACAAGATGGTGCGGTACTTACTCTGTGTTCTGGCTAAAATCAATATTCTGCTATGTGTGTGTGAGTTGTGGTTACACTGGGTTCTGGCTATGCCATTCTACACTTAAAAGTTGCATAGTCCAATAATTTTCAGATCCTAACCTAATATTTAAAAAATGAATATACTATGTTGATCGTTATAATATACATGACTTTATTTTGAAGTAACTTATATCTTAAAACTTAACTTGCGTGGCACCTAGCATAATTGGTTGCAATGTTTGCATCACGCTTGATTCGGCAGGGATGACATGCCTCCTCACTCCCCTGCTAGCTGCGCCTTGGACTCATCGTTGGTTGGACAGCGGAGTTCATCTCCCTGTCCACCCGATTAGCCAGCGGACTTCCACACCTTTTCCACCATTGGCTGCAGCTCACTGTTTTATCTTCACTTCTCAACGAGCCGGAGGAGAATCACAAACTTTACCACCCATTCACCCTACTACTGCATTTTTGTTTTTCTCCCTTGTATGTCTGAGGCTGGGTGCTACTTTTATTGCTGAATACACTATTTTTACCGGCATTTGCTCGCCTGTGTTATTTCGTTGACGAATCAGGCTCAATGCCAGGATAATGACACCGAGTGGGATATTGTGTCATAGTGTTGGGTGCAGTTGATTGCAGTGAGGCACTCACAGTGTGCACCACTCACTATGGAGTCACCATGAGAGCACACTGTCGGTTGCATCTAGATTGCAATTATAATATGGTTTCAGATGTGACCAAGGCAGAAAACCCCACTGACACATAAACAGACAAAAGCAGAACCAGCGAAAAACCCCAATTTCAAACCACACGAGGTCTGGTACTCTCCGATTTTGCCCATATTGCAGTGACTAGCAAGTGTAGTGAGGTGCACTTACCGCCACAGGTGAATACTACACACATAGGAAGGATGGAACGTTGATTGTACAAGGGAACTTAGATATGCCAACGGTTAGGACACTAGCCCCTGAATGGCAGAAGTGTTGGTTGGGATCCCACTTTAAGCACAATGTTTCTCCATTATTCGCAATAACACCACCATGACATTGGTTCTATGACCAGCCTGGGCCCGTATGCATGGAGCGGTGTTAGCAAGGCAAACCGCGGTTCGGGAGAGATTTCTGGTTTAGCGCCGAAAAGTTGTTATGCATGGAGCAGTGTTAGGCCTAACACCACACGTTCAAAGTCGAAGAATGTAAACCTACCCCCTAGCAGGTTTACAGCAGTGTTAGTGTTAGGTTAGTGTCAGGATGGAGACCAAACTATTCAATGCTATCATATTTGACAGAATTAAATACGCAATAAGTGAAATTTCATCAAATTAACCCTAAAAACGAAGCAATATTAACACTGCCGCCGCATTGGCGGCGATATTAATATTGTCGAATCGACGAATGTAAAGTAAACAAATCGCTGACGTTGATATCCATACTGTCGCACATCGACAAATCGCCGTCGCTGCATGGACGTCGATATCCATACTGTCCATCACTGCCGCTGCTGCCCAAATCTATTCAATGCTATCATATTTAACAGAATTACATACGCAATAAGTGAAATTGTATTAAATTAACCCTAAATTCGAAGCGATATTAACGCTGCCACCGCATTGGCGGAGATATTAATAGTGACGAATCGACGAATGTAAACTAAACAAATAGCTTTGCTCGCCGGCAAGAGGCTCACCACTAAGAAGGCTGCTGGTTCCTGTCCGCCGATAGTGTGAAATAGCGGTGCTCGCCGGTTACAGGCGCAGACGTTTAACTAACACTCACCGTTTAAGCGCCCATGCATACGGCGTGACATACTTCTCGACGATGCCGATAACCGGTGGTAGCTACCCGATGTTACAGCCGCTGCTAACACCGCTCCATGCATACGGGCCCAGGACTCTGTACGTTGAATAGTGTTGAACATTCCCTGTGAATATACTGTAAGAGCACTACTTGGATGCACTGACCTCCTCAGGTGAAACTTAAAGCGAAGGCTGAATCGGTAAGAGCGCATGCTTCCCATGCGGAATGTCGGACGTTCGAATCCCAGCCAAGATAAACCAATAATTTACAAAAATGAAACGTTTCATTACCTAGCCTGGTGATCGGCATTATCAGGATAATGCAAGGATTGGTTAGCTCAGTATCAGAATAATGTGACAGTGGGATATCGGGACCTTGTGTCAGCGCCCTGGGCGCTCAGTGGGGCAGCACTATAAAGTTGGCATGAGTGTGCACTGACATAATTCAAGTCAGTACACATCCTGACATCACCATAGATGTTGCTAGGACATAAAATCCCAAATAAGCAAACACACTCTCCAGGTGAAATGCTACATACACTGTTTGACTGGTAGTTTATTGCATCAGGGAGGCTAAATAGTCGGGCGGTTATACGCTACCCCAGTAATGGCATAAGTGTAGGTTCAATTACCACTCGAGGCGTGATGTTTCACTGCGTTTGTTAAAACACCCCTTATGACACAACCAACTAACATCATTCCCCTCATCCATTTATACTTCACCTTATCCACGCACCCTTAAAATTGTATCATCCGATGATTTATACCTGGTACACACCTACCGTATACGATTCGCGCACTAAAACTCGCGACTCGACCCGACTCGCTTAAAACTGAAAACGGGCCGATTCATTTTTCGAATCGCGAATCGCAATCGTAATCGGCCCGTTTTAGCCCTAAAACTGAGTTTTTAGTCACGAATCGCAATCGCTAGGTGTGCGCGGGGAGCAAACACCTAGCGATTTTTGTGCGCGAAACGGGCAGTTTTAGATCGTATACGGTAGGTGGGTGCGCACAAACGGTAGGTGTGTACTAGGCATTAGGGTTTCAGCCATAGTTTTGTTTGAGTTAAGTTAGTGAGGTTAATTAGTATAACCTACTTTAATTTAGCTTGAAGTAACTTTTATTTTGAAAGGGTAACTTCATAAATATTTTACATGAAAACATGTAAGGTTAATTTTAGCATGCACACTAAAAAGCTAGATATATATAATAAATAGGCTTTATCAGTAGTAGGTTCTATTAAATTTACTTAGTACATGCATGTATTCCCTTCTGTGCAGCAACACATGCATAAGAAGTGCTTCAATATCTAAGAAGGATATAGGATCAAATACACTCTGGTTTAGAAACAAGTATCCTTTCATCGGACTATGCGGCTTTAACGCCACCTCAAAACCAGTCCACAGTTACGACTGTTTAATTAGACATTTCGGCGTGGGCGCGTGCCTTCTAACAGTAATTACCCAGGAAGCGGCCTTGCGCAGGCGCAGGCGCGACGCTGTTGCCCGCTAGGTGACGAGTCTTACATATATCATGATCACGTGGCCCAACCAGGCGTTCTTTCAACTGTGGCGTCGGGCGGGCCACAATGTCACACATGTTTAACTTAGATAAGGACTACAATGCCGTGCCTCCATTATGGATGACCACGTAAGGTAATAGGTTGCCGGGTGGGGTGGGGGTGGGGGAGGCGGTGTTAATAAAGCACTAATATACGCGCCGTATGAATAAGGCAGGCGACGTCCCACCATCCGCCAGTCATTAGCACGTTCCGCTACTGGGCAGTCACAGGGTGCGGCCAGCATCGGGCCATTATGTATAGATGGGGAAGGAGGGGGGTGGGGGGGGGGGGGGGGAAGACATGACGGCTGGACACGGGGAGACGTCGAGACAGACGTGCATTGGTAATGTTGGTATGGGGGGGGGGGGGGTGAGGGAGGGGAAACGGGGTGGAGACGTCGAGACAGACGTGCATTACGTATATATGGGGGGTGGAGGGGGGGGGGGGGGGGGAGACATGAGGGCTGGACACGGGAGACGTGGAGACAGACGTGCACGTGCATATGTTTGGGGAGGGGGGTAGGGGGGGACGTAAGGAATGAACACAGGGAGACACAGAGATAACACAAAGATACAGACACATCACGTATAGATGGAGGAGGGGGGCATGAGGAGATGAGACAAGTATAGACAAACAAACATTACATATAGTTGGGGGGAGGGTGACATGAGGACTGGACACGGGAGATATGGAGACACGGCGAGACACCGGCATATTTACATATAGAAGTCGGAGGGTGACGTGAGCACTGGATACATGGAGACGGGGGAACACACATTACGCATAGAGGAGGGGGCTGGGGACTGGATACATGGAGCTATTATGTATAGAAGACGTGAGCACTGGATACATGGAGACGGGGGAACAGACATTAGGTATAGAGATGGAGGGGATGTGAGGACTGGATACATGGAGACGGGGGAACACACATTATGTATAGAGATGGAGGGGATGTGAGGACTGGATACATGGAGATGGGGGGAACACACATTATGTATAGAGATGGAGGGGATGTGAGGACTGGATACATGGAGACGGGGGAACACACATTAGGTATAGAGATGGAGGGGATGTGAGGACTGGATACATGGAGACGGGGGAACACACATTAGGTATAGAGATGGAGGGGGGAACTGGATACTTGGAGACGGGGACACAAGGGGATGGGGGGAGACACACATTATGTATAGAGATGGAGGGGATGTGAGGACTGGATACATGGAGACGGAAGACACACATTAGGTATAGAGATGTGGAGATTGGAGATGAGGGAGATTAGGATACATGGAGATGGGGGGGACACACATTATGTATAGAGATGGAGGGGATGTGAGGACTGGATACATGGAGACGGGGGAACACACAGGTATAGAGATGAGGGGGATGGAGGACTGGATACAGGGGGGGGACACACACATTAGTATAGAGATGGAGGGGATGTGAGGACTGGATACATGGAGACGGGGGAACACACATTGGTTAGTATAGAGATGGAGGGGATGTGAGGACTGGATACACGGAGATGGGGGGGACACACATTATGTATAGAGATGGAGGGGATGTGAGGACTGGATACACGGAGACAGGGGAACACACATTAATAGAGATGGGGGAGGGGATGTGGGACTGGATACACGGAGACAGGGAGAAACACTTATGTATAGAGATGGAGGGATTGACTGGATACATGATAACATTATGTAAGAATGGAGGGGGAGGATGGTACATGGAGACAGAAGAACACACATTAGTATAGAGATGGGGGATGTGGGACTGGATACACGGAGACAGAAGAACACACATTATGTATAGAGATGGAGGGGATGTGAGGACTGGATACACGGAGATGGGGGGGACACACATTATGTATAGAGATGGAGGGGATGTGAGGACTGGATACACGGAGACAGAAGAACACACATTATGTATAGAGATGGAGGGGATTTGAGGACTGGATACACGGAGATGGGGGGGACACACATTATGTATAGAGATGGAGGGAAGGTGAGGACTGGATACTATTAAGAGATGGAGGGGATGTGAGACTGGATACAAATTATGTATAGAGATGGAGGGGATGTGAGGACTGGATACATGGAGACGGGGGAACACACATTAGGTACAGAGGAGACATGGATACATGGAAACACAGCGAGATACAGACACACTACGTACAGATAGGGGGAAGCTGATGTGAGGATTGGAGGGTGACAGAGAGTCGTGGAGACACAGAAGGACACAGTCAGATACAACAACATATTACGTATAGATGGGCGGGGTGTGGAGGGGGTGTGTGCAGGTACAGTCTCTTCCATTCCTGTTATTGTTCCAACTGGCGTACATTGAAAGTAGTACCGGTCAAACAGTGCAAGTACTGTTAGGAGAGAACGATTAACAAACCATCTCATACGTCACCGAAAACGGCTCCATTCAGTGTTGTGGTGTAATAAAGACAGACAGACACTGACACACACATTAATTACATACAGATGGGCGGATTCGACGGGAGACATTATGACAGGCAGAGCCACACGTGTACAGACGGCCTAGTGTAAAACATCCCCAGATTGGCTCATCATGAGCAGGGCCCTCATGCCTCAATGAGCCAAGAGAGGAATCCTCACCCCTCACCCCCTACCCCCCACTGTTTCAGACATGCGCACATTACTTATAGATGGGGCAGTTGGACCTGCCGACTGGACACAAACACACATACACGTTACTTATATATGTCACAAGTTGGACATTGCGTGCGTACACATACAGGTACACACATACATTAAATATAGGCTGGTGAGCTGGCCATGATAACTAGACACACCCACCCCTATATATACACACACCCATATTCACACACACATACTCACCCACAGACACACATACACCCACATGCATGCATCCATACACACATATATACTCACATACACACACTCCCATATACACACAAACACCCCCACCCCCACCCCCACCCATATACACACCCTCAGTTTTACACTGCAAGTAACATGCACGATCTTTTCACCACGGTAACACAAGAAAACATTTTAGCCTTTTTAAGGGCAGCTGGTCTATATCATCACATATAGTCCATTAAACCAATTAGATCAATTAACTTTTATCTTAATTCTATTTCTTTTAACCACAAATTATGTAACTGTGAGCTTTGTAAATCCACAGTGTACTGACACAAAATTGATTCTGTGCTTTTGCATTCTGAAGAAGCGATGGTTGAATAAAAAATAAAAAATTCTCGCCGTGAATATGGCCTATGCTGCCGACACGACATAAAGAAACCACAAATCAATCAATTGAATCAATCATATATGCACAAATACACACCCATATACATGCATCACCGATATACACCCACACACTCACATACACACATGTACACCCACGCAGATACACACCAACACCCACATATACACCCAACATACTCCCACATAAGCACATCTACATACATACCCGCACCTACACACACGCTCCATACACACATACACCCACTCACATACACCCACGACACAATCACACCTACACACACTGATACAACCAATCACATACAACCACTCACATATATGCGATATATTCTATATGAGAATTTAAATAGTATAGATCTCCATTAATTATGTCATTTACATATGTGCGGTACCAACCGATTAGTGACCGCGGGTATATATACATATATATATATATATTCAGAATTTTTTTCCCCTCTATTGCTACTGACAGCAGGTCACATCCATTAGGGACGAGGAGAGCCAGTGGCAGCGCCACCGGTCACATGCGTTAGGTCGAGGAGGCACAATGTAGAATAAATCGGTAATTATAAACAAGCAATTCCCTTCTGTGCCTTTATATTCGCATAATGTCACACATATAATGTTAAAATCCTCCGAGGGTACTTGCACATTCCACCAAGGTCGCTGCTAATCAAATATACCAACATTAGTATTGAAGTCTGCTGCCTGAGGACACTCCAGACTGATTAGAACTGTGTACATTTGTGTCTGGCCGCGCCTCGACACACCCTTACAACCATGATTAATGCACAAGCCGCCTACAACCATGAAAAAATAGCACACACTCAACCCACAATTGTGCCCCCTCGAGGCAAGAATCTAAGGATCGGTGACGTCGGAGCGAAGGCAATCTTTGAAATAATCAGTTTACTCTTGTAAAGTTGGTGTTGTTCTCTTTTAAAGTTTTCCAAATGGTGAATAGGGTAGCCACTTGAGAGGAGCTTGTGAGTGATGCCTACTTACTGCAGACCCGTCCTGATATGACCTTAGATGTTGCTAGGACGTAACACAACAACAAACAAACAAACTTACTGCAGCCAAAGACTACCAACATAAATCCAACCACGCCCTATATATATAACATTAATAGACCGGAATGGGTGGCTGAATTTGCAAAGAGAGCTGGCTTCCATTGTGGGAAGTCATGGCTTCAAGCCCGATCGAGTCAAACCAATGACTTACAAAATTGATGTCTGTCATAACATAGCCTGGCACTCAGCATAAACAAGTTTGGTCAGTATCAGGATAATGTGAGAGGCAGCAGTTATACCGATTCGGCTACCGCGTCCTGATGTATGTATGTATTGATGTATGTGCGCATGTATGTATGTATGTGTGCATATGCATGTATGTATGTATGTATGTATGTATGTATGTATATATGTATGTATGTATGTATGTATGTGTGTATATATGTATGTATGTAGAGGCAGCAGTAATACCGATTCGGCCACTGCGTCGGGATGTATGTATGTATAGATGTATGTGTGCATGTATGTATGTGCGTATATGTATGTGTGTATATGTATGTGTGTATATGTATGTATGTATGTATGTATGTATGTATGTATGTATGAATGTATGTATGTATGTATGTTTTTATCACGTGTAGCGTCCGATTAATTTGCTTAAATTGCCTTTAACAAGCTTTTTCAGTGCAAAAAACAGTCCCTTCCCGAATCCCATCTCTCACACCAGCCAGTCTAAAGTGCTAAACAGTTGTCGGACGTAAAGTTGCATAATATAATGGTTTTATGTTCCGACAATACTTTTTTACTTAAGTCTGAAATACCTTTATTTCAATGTCGCTAATTTGGTAGATGAATGAATAAGGGAAACTTGCCAAATTAATTTTGGCATACACACTAAAATACTGAATGATCTACCCAGTTTTCAAGCGTAGCACAAAAGCGCCAATCTGTAATAAACGCTAAAAGAGTGCTCCCGTATCTAAGTGGGATATGTAGGATAAAAGCGACGCAAGTGCTTTGCGCTTCGAAAAGTTTATGTTTTCATCGGACTATGCTGCAGCTTTGAGAGAACGCGCCGCAGGGAAGCGGCGTAATGAGCACAATGTTAACGCGTGCGCTCTCCAATATTTAACACCAGCTCCAGTCGACTTGCCTACCGGCATGGTCGGTGACCACTACGGCCGCTCTAACGATCCGTGACTGCTACTTAGGGGCGAAAGAGGCCATGACCCTCCTCACAATGCGCGGATGACTTATTGAAGAGACCACAGTCAAAGAATAAATAGTGCACTTGGTAGTCACTGGAAGGTATATGCATGGATGGGCAGCAGGCTGGACGACACATATATTTTCTGTTAGAAAATAAACATCACCCACAAAGGCATTCCATAGGATGAGCGACTGAGGGCGTGGTTTAATGGCCTAGAAACATCTGAGGCTGGTGCTGATAGGGTCGTGCACCGGCGTGTGATTGCGTACTGCTGGCAGCTTTATAGTGCTGCCCCACTGAGAGAGCATGTTGCGGGCACTGTGAGGATCATACTCGACTTGTACACTAATGATGACTTATAATTGGATACCATGCCGCTGGAACCAAGATCCGATATCCCACTCAGTCACATTATCATGATATTAGACCAGATGGTCGAATCAGCCAGAGCATTGGTTGACTTCCCATGAGGGAGGTCGCATGTTCGAACCCCGACTGAGTCAAAGCAATGACTTGTCAAATTGATTCTCATTGCTACCTAGTCTGGCACTCGACATTAATAGGATTGGACAAGGACTGGTTGGCTTAGTATCAGGATAATTTGACTAAGTGCGATATGTGTCGATGGCGCAATATCCCAGTGGGGCAGCACTATAAAATCATCATGAGTGTCGCATTGTTACAAGTCGGTACCGAAACAGAGGCAGTCAGGCCATGCCCTATCTCCAGGCAAAGTAGCGACAAGTTCCAATTTTGCAAGTCTTTTTGGGGGGGTTTGGCTCGGCCAAGAATTCACCCATGACCTCCAACACATGAATACATCACTCCATTGAGTCTGGTTGGTCCTCAGGGTACGGCCGTGAATAGATATTCTCACAGTAAATATTAAAACTCATTAGGTATTTAATCAATAATGTCGCTGACACAGATGCACATAGCAATGCATGCCCTTGCACCAGCAGCATCCAATGGATCCTTCAATATAGATAGCGAAGGGAAGAGACCACTGTCGAAGCTACACAGTCCGACGAAAGCATCAACTTGTCGAAACCAAAACACTTAATCTATATTTGGTCCTACACATCCAACTTAAGGCCCTGTCACACTACGACGTGTTGACAAAAATTTCAAATCAAAATAGGTCAGCATAGGCCAAACCTTTCGTGCTGCGAGGGATAAAAATGGGCGTAGACACAACGTACGTAACGTATGCAGAACGTATCTCTGACCTATTGAGAGCGTTCATGTGCCTCACAAAACGTTTGCAAAATGTTTGCATACGCTGATGGTATGTTGACCAATGTTATGTACGTTACTCCATCGCTAGAAGTACAGCGCATACGTTAGGTATGCTGGAGATACGCAGGCATATGTTCGAAGTATGTTTGGAGTATGTTATGCATCCATTGGTTGTATGCGGACTGCATGTTCCCAACAGGCTGAACATACGGCTAACGTGTTCCAACCTATATCCCGACCTACCCCTAACGTGTGCATAACGTATGCCGACGAACACCGAGCGTATGAGAAACATGAGCCATATGGCGACATATGTTGACAATTTTGAACATGCACAAATTATTTTTAGCGGCTCGACCTACACCGACCTATGACGCCATATCCCGAGCGTACTCGGCATATGCCCAATATATACGTAACGTATGACACCGTATGCCAACATGTTGGTCAAAAATTGCATACGTCGGCATACACTAAGGCTATACGTCATAGTGTGACAGCCCCTTTAGATACTGGTGCATCCATTAAACATTTATTGCACTTTGGCGCTCATGTGCTATCTGCTACACTGAAAAGCAGCTAAGTGAAGCCAATGTGCACACCCACATACATTTGGCATGTTTTTACTTCAAATATCTTTACAGGTACCCATTTAAAAAAGAATATATTTCAAACTAAAGTATTAGTAACGTGGACTAAAACGGTGAACGCAATATACATGTATTTATTTTTAAACAAACATGGCATGAACTCAAAACCATCGAATTCTGCAAATTTAACAATGATAAACATAATATTGAAATAAGGCAGTTTGTCTAACATCACCATGACTACTTTTCGTGGGGGGGGGGGGGGTGTTTTTGCAAATGAAGGGAAACATGGCGCCTGGAGTCAGATTCGAACCCACACTTCCGGCATACCAGGGCTGGCATCTTTACTGCTAGTATATCTAGGATCCCCGATGCAATTATTCTACCCATGCCTACCTGAGTATATATCATTTCACCTGGAGAGGCTAAACACTGCAGTACACTCGCTCCCCCCCTGGAATTCTAAGTCTCAAACTTACAATTATAAATATTTAGATAGCACACGCACAGTATAAACATAGGGATGGTTTAACACTACACACCATGTAGCTTTTATGCTGGTCACGGTACCAACGATGCAGGGGTATTTTTGGGAGAAAACAAGGGGAAACAGCACACCTAGAGTTGGATTCGAACGCACATGTTTCCCATGACGGGGCTAACATCCTAACAATTAGTCTATCTAGGCTACCTGATGTATTTAAATTATCCACGCCTATCTCCCGTATCCAGGGAACGTCACTGCACCACATAACACGATTTAAGCTGAGTGTATATACATACCAATTACAACTCCAGTCACATTATCCCGACCCTGAGCGAACCAGTCACTGCCCTATCCTAGCAATGCCAAGCACCAGGCAAGTGCCAATTTGGTAAGTCTTTGACTTGACTTGACTTGAGTCGGCTGGGGATCGTACCCATGACATTCGCATTCGCATCAGGAAATTCCATTAGAAATTGCTTCACGGGAGCCTCCACAACATACCCCGGAGATAAAAGTGTGGGAAACCAAATCATACACAGGGATGAACAGCGGGTAGCTTCATTGTGTGTAGTGGGCGGTGCGGTGGGGAAGGGTGGGGTTTGAGGGGAGGGGGGTACATTAGTTGATTAATACCCCAGTCACACTACAGCTTGCGACCACATTGCGAGCACCCAATGGTGCAGTCACACTACGACGTAATGGGCGACGTGACTCCGACGTGGGTGACTTTTCGTCATTACGTCGGATCACATTAAAGTCACGTTACAGTCACGTTAAGGTCTCGTCACATCATGTTCACTCTCGTCACCTCTCGTCGGAGGACATAAAAACTTCAACGTGACGCGACGAGTTGATAAGACGTTTGAGTCACGTTACGGTCACGTTAGGCACTCATTATGACCACATCATCTACGCCAGGTCAACGTCGTCTCACGTCCACGCTGTCAGGTGGGGCGGTTACTAGACCACGTTCCGGTGTCGTTTTCGACGACGTCGGAGTCTCATCGAAGCCCCGTTACGGTCACATCGAAGCCCCGTTATGGTTACGTCGAAGCCCCGTTACGGCCTCGTCAAAGCCCCGTCCCGGTGTCGTTCCGACGACGTCCGAGTCTTGTCGGAGCCTCGTCGAAGCCCCGTCGCGATCACGTCGACGACGTCGAGCGCGAGGATGCCGCTAGGATCTCGTTCGCCAAATTAATTTCTTCTACGTCCTCTCTCGTTCCCGACGTTGTTACACCCACATCGAGCACACCGCGGTGTCATCCAACTTGGCCACGTATTTGCATATCACGTCGGGTTTTTCGAAAGTCGCTCTCCTCGGACTCGCGTTCGCCATTACGTCGTAGTGTGACTGCACCATTAGACCAAAGAACCCACACTCACCAGTGATGCCCAGACATCGGCAACTATTGTTTTGGTAGCAAGGACGTCATGGGTGAGTGTGGGTTCTTTGGTCTAAGGTGGTTGTAATGTGGTCGCAAGCTGTAGTGTGACTGGGGTATGAGCAGGGGAAATTGTAATCATGGACAATTGGCCATCTCTCATTCCACTTCTCCTTGCCCTCTCCTACTAGCCTAGTAAGGCCGAATGCCAGGCTAGGTAACGGTAAGTATATATTTTTACGGTATTGGTTTGACTCGGCCACGGTTCGAAACCAGTGTTTTGAATTCCATGACCTACCAAAATGGAAGACAGGCGCTCAACTCACTTGGCCATCCCATCTGGTTGTATAGTAATCCTGGTCATGGATGCAATGTTGTTGGGGGTGGGGGGTGGGAGGGGTTGGAACAAAAGGGAAACATTGCGCCTAGAGAGGGATAACTGGTACAGCGAGATGAAATAGAGCCTACTGCGCTGCCTTATCGACCATGCTACAGCTTCCTATTATCTGCCTCGTTTTGAATTAGAACTATCAGCAACCAGTTCCAATTACCAATGTCAGGTATCTACTTGTTTTCCTCTCTTAATAATACCAAATTACCCCACACCCACACCCACCCACACCCACTTGCCATTCAACATGGCTTGCGCATGCTTAGATCTAATTTCAATGTGGCTGCATGAGAGAGTGAATGCATGGTGACCGACCAAACAGTGGCGCCCCCTTCAGGCTATACAGCGTACTAGTCATCGCCAGCCACGCCCACTCCAAGACCACCATGTGTTGTGGGAAACCAGGCTGAGTTGTATTTCTAAGACTAGGTACTGGCAGCGAAATCTAAAAATATGATATGTAGTGCAAGGAAGCGCCGCCCCATTAAAGATACCCTGTTTTCAGAGTCGTTTTCATTGACACCAGTTGATCTTCTAGGCTATGCAATTTCATCAAAATCAGAAATAGTTATAAGCATATGAATAGTGATGAAAAAAGCACCATTCCTGCACTTTTTCATGGCGCTGCCGGTACGTACTATAAGACCACCCATTTCACCCCACCATTGGCCACGCCCCCTTCATCCTGCCGATACTTGATGCACTCCTTTATCAGATAGGCATATCTGATGACTCATATGATGCGTCTATTAATGCCCCTCTTTGTATACTGAACTAGTTAAATATGGCGTTTCTTGTCCATCCATCCTACTATAGAACCATGCTACTTCCAGCACATGCGCACTGATACTTGTCTTCCGAGTTCTTGTTCGGTATGCAGGTATTCCGAGTTCCGCTGATCCCTCAGCTGCGACGTAGCACATTGAGTCTCCAACTTCTGCTTACACAGCAAAAGTTGGGGGTTGGTTTCACTCCCAGCCTTAAGCTAAGATTCCTTACACGCGGTATGCGGTATGCGGTATGCGAATGCGAATGCGAATGTGGCAAAAAATTGAAATGCCTTGAAGTCAATGGGCTACATTCCTTACACGCGGTATGCGAATGCAAATGCGGCAACTCGATCGGTCCCTGTAGTAATCGGTGCGGCATGCGGCATGCAGTATGCAAATAGAAACCTCAGTCGCACGTGTCCATTAGTTTTAGACGAGAAGAGGCGACTGATCATTACGGAACGGTCACACACAGGGGTGCGGAGGGGAAACATATGGTAGTGGTGGTGGTGGGGAGACGGATGCATGCCGCATACCGCGTAGAAGGAATCCTCCCATTCGCATACCGCATGCCGCCTACCGCGTAGAAGGAATCTTAGCTTAATCCTTGGATATAGACCCTATACTTTAAATTGACTTTTCACCTAAAATCCTTCTGATCACCGGGAGTGGTGGCCGAATCGGTAGAGCACAGCCCTCGCGTGTGGAAGATCGGGAGTTTGCGAGTTTGGTTCCCGGTTGAGTCAAACCAATGACTTAAAAATTGATACTTGTCACTTCCTAGCCTGGTGCTCGGCATTATTAGGATAGGGCAAGGGCTGGTTAGCTCGGTGTCAGGATAATGTGAGTGAGTGGGATATCGGGTCATGGTGCTGGCAGCCTGATTTCCCAGTGGGGCAGCACTATAAAATCGCCATGAGTGCATACTGTCACAAGTCGGTACCCGTCCTGATATGACCTTAGATGCTGCTAGGACGTAAAAAAAGAACAAACAAACAACAATCTGATGACCAACTTGGTAGGATTGTTTCTAACGTAGATTGCAGTGGATTATCTTAGCAGATATTATACACTAGATAAAATATATCAGTTCCTGTATGTGTGTTCCACAACTCCCCGCACCCTCCGACACCCCAGGTGCAGATTGGTGACTGTGGTCACAAACACCCTGTTCTAATTAGTAACCATGGCAACCCCCAACCCATGTGTGCGGAGAGCTGGGCCCACTGCTAGTCTACCACTGTTATGTAACTAACACACACACACACACACACACACACACACATCTGTTTTATTTGTCCTATGCCATAATTGTTCAATCTATGTTTAGCATTACAGTATAATTGCAAGAAACGCTATAGCAACAGCTTTCCCTGGAAGCCCACCCCACCATATGGAATCAGGTCATAGATAAGTACATTTGTTTGTTGGAGATTTATGTCCTAGCAACATAAAAGGTCATATCATTATCAAGACGGATACAGACTTGTGACAGTTCGCACTCAGAGCGACTTTAGTTTTGGCTCACTGGAAATTTGTCCCGCTGGCAGCATTGTTAATGTATATATAGGTGTGTGTGTGCGTGTGCGTGTGTGTGTGTGCGCGCGCACGCGCACGTGCGTGTGTGTGTGTGTGTGCGTGCGTGCGTGCGTGCGTGCGTGCGTGCGTGCGTGCGTGCGTGCCTGCGTGCGTGCGTGTGTGTGTGTGTGTGTGTGTGTGTGTGTGTATCCATGTCCCTCATCATATATTTTCTCTGATACGGGACCCATAACTTCATACAAATATTAACTAGGTGATGTGTCTGTAATGGTATTTGCTATCGAGCTAGAGCTAGAACTAAGGCTAGGCAAGAGTTAGGTCTATAGCAGCCTGTACACCAGTTTTCAGGAACACAAATTACCTCACAACACTTCCTCCTCCAGCGTCTAGCCAGCTACACTCTCACTCCGCCTATTTTTATCTGGAATTTTCTTTAATAAACGCCAACGGTAGGTCTTTTGTGACCAGCCAGACTAGCCAAAGCCATTTGTGTGTCGTCTTGTCTTATTTGGAATATCATACTCTTAGCAATACACGTGTATAATCCATATTCGTCTACTGACTTACCGGTGTGAACTGCTACTGCTAATCCCAGATCGGTGTGCAAACTTACCTGCAAAGACAAAATACAGGTAATATGATTAGACTTGTGTGTATTGGGGGGTTTAATTATCTTTGCAATGGTTATTTATTACAAATAGAGGAACACATAGATTTGTTTTGTGGGGAAGCAAAGTTGCATAAGCCGATGGTTTTGAGCTTCTGCTATATTTCTTAGAGAAATATATTCAGGGATGAAAGTGGTCTCCGGGAAGAAAAGCGGAAATGCAGATATTCTCCCATAGGTTTAGCATTGTCAGGGAATCGCGGAAAATTCCTGGAAGTTGGGTTTCATACATATTGGTATACGCTGATAGTGCTACGCCGTTTGAAGCATTTATTAGTAGTATACGCTGATAGTGCTGCACCGTCTGTACCACATATTAGTATACGTTGATGGTGCTGCAGTGTAAAACAATGTATTAGTATACACCTATAGTGCTGCGGCATTTGAACAATGTATTAGTATACACTACAGCTACAGGAAAAATCCTGGATATCCGCGAAATCGCGGAGATTTTTCATCCCTGTATATTATGTTGATTGCTAATCTACTTTACTTTAGCTCGAAGTAACTTATATTTTAAAGGTGTACCGTTGGAGATTTTATAAGTGAAAACATGCCAATTTAATTTTGGCATCAACCAAAGTTCTGGACATGGGCTTTTGTTTACGTTTTCCAGCGTAGCAGCATAGCACAAGAGCACCAAGCCACAATAAACGTTAAATGAGTGCACCCGTATTTAAGTTGGATACGTAGTACCAAACCTAAGTGAGTGTTTTGGGTACGAAAATATGCTTTCATCAGATTATACAGCTTTAAATGCCGCTGTCGGCGCTTGGTGGCAGTTGGCACCCCATAGTCCTAGCCTTAGCATACTGGCGAAAAAAAGAAATACAAATATACAGGTCACCCCTGAGTTAGTGTGAACACTTTAGCGCACACATCTAGGTTGATATTGAAAATTTGTATTTTATCTCCTTGGCAAATATTTGTATTCCTCAGAAGAGTTTTTTGTTCTTTCCCTAATCTTCTGGCCACATAAAAAATAATTCAGGTGATGTTGTTTTTTCTTTTTTTACACAAGATTGTGGTATTGATTAAAATTAGCAAAACCAAATGTATGACAGAATATACCTTATCTACCAGCTTTCCGTGAATATGGCATATGGCTGATCACCCTCACATATATACAAAAACGTTATCCCAAACTGTTGCTTTCCCGTTTATACTCACTAAAGGCATTGGGGTTTTTTCTTTATATCTTTGTGCGATGTATATTAATATGACAATAATAACCTACGCTACTTTAGTAGACTTTAATTGACTAACCTTGGAGATATTTGAAGTGCATACATGCAAAATAATGTGTGTGTGCACACCAGTTAAAGCCAAGTGCAATACACCGTTGCTACATTAATTAACTAGGTCAACTCACCACCTGCCAAAGCCATACTTTGCTACATTAATTAAATAAGTCACATCACCACCTGTGTAATGCCCCAGTCACACTATGGCTTGCAACCACTTTTTGACCACTTTGCGATCAAAAGGACAATTGGTCACTGACTAGTCGCTAACTTTCAGTGGTCAACGACCTCCTTGTAACCATTTTGGTTGCAAAGAGGTTCTTGGTGCAGAACCTGCAACCTCCTTACAACCAAAATGGTCGTCCGGAGGTCGGCGACTGATTGCTGACCATTGTTTTTCCCACATTATCTGTTTTTGCTTTGGTCGCAAGGCTGTCGGTTTTTGGTCGCAAAGTGGTCACAAGGCGTAGTGCGACTGAGGCCTAAGCCAACAAGTTTTAATATTGTTGTGTATGTATAAATGTTTACCTTTATGCAAATATTATATAAGCGGTGAAAGTGAATCTATTGTGTGCTGATTCTGGAAGGTTCTATGGTACAGCTAGAGCGGCTTGGAGCCCTGTTGCTTGTTGGGGCAGGTAAGCAAAGCAGCTGGTCAGCAAGTGCTTCCTGTCCTCCCTCATTCCATTTACATATATGACTCTTGTCCTTATTGTGGTTTATTATTATTATTACTATCATTACTTAGCGCAGATAATAAGGGACTAAAGAAATTATCCATGAGTACATTAGTATCTAAGCTGGATGTCGTATTAAATCGACGTACATCTTTTGGTTTTAAACGAAAGAAGTATGCTTTCATTGGATTACACAACTTTAAGACGAGAGGACACTCACAATTTTTCTTAACACCAACAAACTCTTCCATGGGCAGAGATAAGATGTGCCAACTGCGGTGATAATACCCACTCAGGTCTACTATTGAATAGGCCATGTCAGTTTATTTGTTCTCTTATAATTGCTGGTGTGTGTGTGGGGGGCGGTTTCTTCTTTTTGGGGTGGGTGTGGGTGTGGAGAGGTTGGAAGGCGGGGGGGATCTGATTTATTCATCTGGCCTGGAGTCAAGACGCTGATCTTCCGGTCATAAACAACTAACACTAGTAACAGTATTTGTACAAGCATATATGACAATAAATGACAAGAGCAATGTTGTGTAGTGAGGTGCACTCACCTACCTAGGTGAAATGTCACATGCACAGATAGGTGTGGGTATAGGTTGATCGCCTTAAGGAGCCTAGATAGTGTAATGGTTAGGACACTAACTTCGGAATGGCAGAAGTGTGGGTTCGAATTCCACTCTAGGGACAACGCTTCCCATTCACAAAAATACATCCCACAACATTGGTATTATATCAGAGAATAGCATACATATAAACTGAATAAAACAACGCTTCCCATTCACAAAAATACATCCCACAACATTGGTATTATATCAGAGAATAGCATACATATAAACTGAATAAAACAATGATTCCCATTCACAAAAATACATCCCACAACATTGGTATTATATCAATGAATAGCATACATATAAACTGAATAAAACAACGCTTCCCATTCACAAAAATACATCCCAAAATATTGGTATTATATCAGAGAATAGCATACATATCAACTGAATAAAACAACGCTTCCCATTCACAAAAATACATCCCACAACAGTGGTATTATATCAGAGAATAGCATACATATCAACTGAATAAAACAATGATTCCCATTCACAAAAATACATCCCACAACATTGGTATTATATCAGAGAATAGCATACATATAAACTGAATAAAACAACGCTTCCCATTCACAAAAATACATCCCACAACAGTGGTATTATATCAGAGAATAGCATACATATAAACTGAGTAAAACATATTGATCAGTCCACTCCCTAGGACATAAATAAGGTAAATATAAAAACTATTTTGTATTTTCTTTAAAAACGAAAAGAAAAAAGAAAAGAAAAATAAATTTTCTAACCCCAAAACCTTGATGGAAACTGCGTACTGCGAGCATTTTATTCAGAGGAATAAAATCAAATAAATGGAAAAAGAACCGTAGAAAAAAACATTAAAAAAAACACACAAAAAACGACCTCGGCGAGGACTGTTCAGACACAAAATGCACAACACAACACCCACTCACTCACACTGAGGTATTTACAAGAGCAGCTGACACAAACACACGATTCAAATCCACATGAGAGATCTCATAATGTAGGAGATCAACTCAAGGTATTGGGAAAACAGTTCAAAGTGTGTGTGTGAGGGTAGGGAACAGTGAGTGTGTGGATGTTTAGGTGTGGATGTGTGTGTGTGTGGGGGGGGTCGTTGTATGATGCCGGCTCTGTATCAAGCCTTCGGCACTGAATGGCGGGTATTGAGAAACACGAGCTACTCTTCTGAGCAGTTTGTGAGCAGCTCCGAGTGCAGGTAACACCGGAGAGCCCCAATGGTTGTCTGACGTCCATTAGCACCCACACCCCGGTGTACCTGTCCGGGCGGTGTCACGGTACCTCACTCCAGGGCGGCGTCGTGGCAACTCACCCATCCTTCCCTCCAGGCAGTGCTTTCTTTGCTTAACCACTCGCCGCTAAAAACACACACCCATTCATTTCTTTGATATTGCCCTCGTAATAACAGCAGTTATATATTTAATGTCTCACCATCCTCCTTCCACCTCTCCCACCATGTGGTGGAAAGCTTTATTTAACATTTGTTTTGAGAAAAAAAACACCACCCTCTTTCAAGGTTTTCCTGACCTCAGGTCATATAGCCACGTATGTCAGAGGTAACCAACGGCTGTGAACTGCTGGGGTTGGAAGCAGATGGGGGGGGGGGGTGAGGGACCCGATGTTGTGCGGGACAAGCTTCTAGTCTTACCGCTTCTAGTCTTACCGCTTTCAAAGAAGCCCTCGAAACTCAATCCTTAGCGCCTGCCGGCATGGCAGCAGCTTCTCACTGTTCATCAGGAGTTGCTCACAGTGAAGGGAGCTGCTCAGTTCAAAGAGAGCTGCTCACAGTGAACAGCTGCTCAGCGTCACTGAGCTTCTCATGGTGATGGGAGCTGTTCACTAATGGAAGCTGATTAATACGAGGAGCAGCACCCTGAGGAGAGCTGCCCATTGAGGGGAACTGCTCACAGTGAAGTGAGCTGCATAGCTTGATCAGGTCTTCTCAGTATGAGGGGAACTGATCATGTACGTGGAGCTTCCCAGTGGGAGGGGAACTGCTGAGTGGGGTGTGTAACTGTCCCGTGTGAGGGGAACTACAAATGGTGAGTGAAACTGCGCAGTGTGACGGGAATTGCTCAATGTGTGGAACTGCTCACACTAGTCACAGTGAGGGAAGCTGCTCATTGTGAGAGGAACTTCTCAATGTGCGGAGAATTGCTGTGTGAGGCAAGCTCATCACAGTGACAGCAACTGATCACAGTGAGGGGAACTGCTCACTGTGAGAGGAGCAACTGTTCAGTGACGGGAACTGCTCCCTGCAAGGGGAGCTGCTCGCCGAGAGGGGGATCTTTCACTGTCAGGGGATGTGCTTACTCTTAATGGTTGATTGGTTTGTTTGTTTGTTGTTGTTTTACGTCCTAGCAACATTTAAGGTTATATCAGGACGGGTACTGACTTGTGACAGTGCGCACTCATGGCGACTTTATAGTGCTGCCCCACTGGAAGACCAGCCGCCAGCACCATGACCTGATTGGTTGCTGGAGTTTTACGTCCTGGCAACATCTAATATTATATCAGGACGAGTACTGACTTGTGACAGTGTGCACTCATGGTGACTTTATATTGCTACCCCACTAGGAGACCAGGCCGCCAACACTATAATATGATATCCCACTCAGTCACATTATCCTGACACTGTGCCAACCAGTAAGTACCCAATCCTAATAATGCAGAGCGCCTACATTCTCAATGGAACTGCTTACTGAAGCGAACTGCTCAATGAGGGAGCTAGTCTCAACGTCATAATGAGTAGGAGAGAAATGTTCCTTACTTGTATGCACACTGATATCATACTATAATGTTTCTGGAATATTTATGCATGTAATCTCGCTAGATAGCAAACACATTAAAGTAGAATAAGTTTTGAGTTTCAACCATATTGTTAGATAAACATACTAATAGATCTACTAGTATAGCTAGTATTACTAGCTTGATCACTATAACATACATTATTTCAGTTTGAAATAACTTTGATTATGAATGGCTAACTAATGGAAATATTTGGAGTGATAATATGCAACATTATTTGTTGGTGTGTAAACACTGAAATGCTGGACATGATAGGCTACATCAGTGAATTGATTTCGTATTTCCTTCTATACAGCAGCAACTGTTTAATAAGTGCACCAGTGTCTAAGTTGGCGACGTTGAATAAAATCCAGGTAAGCGGTTTGGTTTAGAAAATCTGATGCTTTCATCAAACGACCGTGCTTTAATAAAAAAACATGTTACATTCCACAACTTGACATGAAAAAGGTTTAAAGTCCCTATTTAAAATAAGCACTATGCAGGATTGTGAAGGTGATACAAATGCAGTGAACAACCATATTTCTATTGAGCGACTCACAAGGAGCAACTCAGTGCACTCAAAGTGAGCCCCCGCTCCCACCCCACGACTACCACCCAACAGCTTCAACTCAACAATCTCACAGGAGTGCCAGAGGAGTGTGAAGGGAATATCTTTAGTCCCCAGTGTCGTGTGCTACTAATAATCCACCCACCTCCCACATCACTTATGTAGTGGTCTGCACTGACCCATTAGACAAGGAGCCACATAAACAGGTGGGCATGGATTGGATGATTGTATCATAGACCCTAGGTAGTGTAATGGTTAACACAGGAGCCACACAATGGCAGATTGATTGAACGATTGGTGGTTGCTTTTCGCCGTGTCGGCAGCATAGGCCATATTCACGGCGAGAAATGTTTGTTTTTTGTTCAAACCATCGCTTTACATGTAATGCTTTCAGCGGACTATGCCACTTTAATTTGAACTCAAACTCGGTTGCCCTTTAATCAGAGTAGCTGGCCGCTTGTGGGTACAACAACACCTCACATACAATAGCCACTCCCTCCTTCAGAGGTTTCAGATGGATGTAAGGTGGCGCCACCACCCACTCCTCCCACCCCATCTCTCTGACCTTGCAACTCTATAGGAGCCGACAGCCTTTTGTCAGTACGCCTTTAAAGTCAGTCCAC
This sequence comes from Branchipolynoe longqiensis, assembly GCA_030323885.1. Taxonomy (NCBI): domain Eukaryota; kingdom Metazoa; phylum Annelida; class Polychaeta; order Phyllodocida; family Polynoidae; genus Branchipolynoe; species Branchipolynoe longqiensis. The sequence continues at coordinate 42,270,419 of CM059197.1, forward strand.
CAGAGATTACAGGCACCCACAGTGGCGCCACCTACCAATGCCCTCACCTAGGCAAATAGACCTTTCCATCCGGTCTCAGGGTATTTCTTGTAATTATATCTGCTGATCCCACTAGTTAGTCTGCGGTCATCTAACGCATATTTACTCTGACTGACTACTACTTGACGGGATGGCCGAATCGCTAAGACCACTTGCAGGCTTCTGGTGCTGCAGGAAGTCTAAGGTTAGAACACCGACTAAGTCAAACCAACAACTTATAGTGCAAGGACTGGTTTGCTCAGTATCAGGATAATGTGACTGATTGATTGATTGATTGATTGATTGGTGGTTGCTTTACGACGGGTCGGCACATTCACAGTGAGAAATGTTTGTTTTTTGTTCAAACCATTGCTTTTACATGTAAAGGCAGACAATCAATTATGTGCCAATAGACACTCATTAAATTAGAAAGCCTACAATCATATATTTGTGGTCAAGGGAAACAAATTCCCAAAATAGAAAAGTTTTATTAATAATTGATAGAATTTATTTAGTAAACTAAATATGGTGGTACAGTCCAGCTGTGTTAGAGAAACCTGACACTATGTGTGTGGGTGAAAGGACCCAAACCGTTCGCATACCGCATGCCGCATACCGCGTGTAAGGAATGCATGCTTAAGGGGTGAGTTATTGTCCGAAGTAGAGCCAGCGATCTGGGGACTCAAACCACATACATGTATTAAGATGATAAAGCGTTTATTAAGTTACTTACCCTTTTAAACCCTACACATTTGGATTAACATTTAATTTGCCATAGAAAAATACCCAATATCGATATCAGACCGGTGAGTTCGATATCAGTTTTATCGGACTAGACAGACTGCCAAGCATAGCAATAAATTCCACCATAGAGAATGTCCTACCATCAGCATTCAGACATTGAACAAAACTGTTTTCCACAAAACTGCTATAGTTAAAGCATCAGTCCAATAAAAGCATCAATTTAAAAAGCTATTAAAACAAGTACCTATATTTGATCAAACATAACCAAATTAGATGTAGCCATGTTCATGTCTGCTTTCATCTAATTATTGATGATGCTAATTCCTGATTGCTAATGATCATATCTAACCAATAGCCACACGCACATCTCCTTATTAATGACCCAAACACCTGCTTACTAGCATTGCTCATGTCGGACTATTAATGACGCCCATGTCTGATTATTAACTCACATCTGATTAGTAGTAATACTCATGTCTGACTAGCAATGATGCTTGTTTCTCATTAGTAGTCACGCTCAAATCTGATTGGTAATCGATGTTGTGTTAACTATTAAAGGTGTTTGTGACTGACTACTAACCATACTTACATCTGACTAGTAACAATGCTCGTCTCTCATTAGTAACCACATTCGCCTTACCAGTAACGATGCTCACTGACCCTAAATCTTATTAGTATCATGTCTCATAACTGACGAGTAACAATGCTCGTCTCTCATTAGTAACCACATTCGCCTGACCAGTAACGATGCTCACTGACCCTCAATCTTTTTAGTAACATGTCTCAGGACTGACTAGTAACCTCTGACCTCTCAGTAGTAACACGTGAACCTGGCTACTAACAATGCTCACCGTTCATGAATAACACCACCCATATCACCCAACCTCTCAATCTTATTGGTAACAAGTCTCAGTCTGACTAGTAACACCACTCATGTCTGACTAGTAACACCACTCATGTCTGACTAGTAATAGCACTCACGTCTGACTACTAATGAGGTTAACCTCTCAATAGTAACACTGCTCACTTCTCACTAGTAATAACACTCATGATTAACTATTAACGATGCTTGCCTTTCATTAGATTACACACTAAGATCTGACCAACAATGCTCACGTAGGACAAATAATGATGATGTCCATGTGTGACTATGAACTGCCTTTGTTCCTGACTAGTAATGATATGCACATTTATTAACAATGCTTCTATCTCATCAACAACACTCACATCTAATGACTAGAGATCCAACGAGTAAAGACATTTACATGTCTACCAACGTTGCTCATGTCTGATTATTGAAAATGTTCATGCCGCATTCGGAATGATGTTCACATTCATTAGTAATAAAACAATGTTCACATTCATTAGTAATGACACTCATTTCTGACTATTAAATATGGCCTTTCATATTAGTAAAGACACTCACAACTCACATATGCAAATAAATGACCTTCACATCTGACTATTATTAAAGTCACTCATGTTTCATAAGTTTTGATGTTCAGATTGCATTAGTAACAACTCTCGCATGTATTATATAAAAGACACTTCTGTTTAATTAGTAATGACACTGATATCTGACGATTGAAGACACTCATGTTTCATAAGTATTGATGCTCATATTACATGAGGAATAATGCTCGCATCTGACTATTAAATAAAGATGCTCATGATTCATTTGTAATGACCCTTACATTGCATTAGGAATGATGCTCGCATCTGACTATTAATTAAAGATGCTCATGATTCAGTTGGAATGACGCTCACATCGCATTAGGAACAATGCTCGCATCTGACTATTAATTATAGATGCTCATGATTCATTTGTAATGACCCTCACATCACATTAGGAACAATGCTCGCATCTGACTACTAATTAAAGAAGCTCATGATTCATTTGTAATGACCCTCACATCACATTAGGAACAATACTCGCATCTGACTATTAATTAAAGATGCTCATGATTCATTTGTAATGACCTTCACATCACATTAGGAACAATGCTCGCATCTGACTATTAATTAAAGATGCTCATGATTCATTTGGAATTATGCTCACATCGCATTAGGAACAATGCTCGCATTTGACTATTAATTAAAAATGCTCATGATTCATTTGTAATGACCCTCACCTCGCATTAGGAACAATGCTCGCATCAGACTATTAATTAAAGATGCTCATGATTCATTTGGAATGATGATCACATCGCAGTAGGAACATTTCTCGCATCTCACTATTAAAAATGCCCCTGTTCCATTAGTAATGGAGCTCACATCGCATTAGTAAAGACGCTCACATCTGACTAATAACGATGTTCACATCTGACAGTGCAGACGTGGTCCGGGATTGGTGTGGGCAGGTCGGGTCGGTGGCTGGTTAGTGAGGCGAGCCCAGGAGGAGACTGATTGCCAGATCCGGAGGTACACAGGTGAACGGACGGAGATCAAAGGCGTCGACCACAATGGGGCGGCCGCAATGTCCGAGCAGGTGTGTGGGAGAAGAAGCTGGTGGGGTAGGGTAGGGTACAGGTGTGCGTGTGTGGTAAAGGTATGTTGGGTACAAGTGTGGTAAAAGTGGGTGGGTAAAGGTGAGTAAGATGTGTATGTATGTGTGCGTGCGTGTGTGTGTGTGCGTGCGTGGTACAGTTGGGCGGGTGTGGTGCATGTGGGTGCTGTACAGGTGGATGGGATAAGGTTGCGTGTAGTACAAGTGGATATGGTACAGGTGCTTGCAGTACAGGTGCATGTGTGGTACAGGTGCTTGGTACAAGTGCATGTGATACAGGAGTGTGTGTGATACAGGTGCGTTGATATGGTACACTGAGCAAGTAGGTGTGATAATGGTGAGTGTGGTACAACTAGATGTGGTACATGAGTTTGTTATATGCTTATGTAAAACAGGTATGTGCGGCGCATGTATGTGTGGTACATATGGATAGGGCACATGTGTGTGTTACATATGGATAGTTTGTTTGTTTGTTTGTTTGTTGTTGTTTTACATCCTAGCAACATCTAAGGTCATATCAGGACAGGTACCGACTTGTGACAGTGCGCACTCATGGCGACTTTATAGTGCTGTCTCACTGGGAAACCAGCCCGCCAGCACCATGACCTGGTATCCCACTCAGTCACATTATCCTGACACTGAGCACACCAGTCCTTGCCCTGTCCTAATAATGCCGAGCGCCTGGCTAGGAAGTGACAAGCACCAATTTTCAAGTCAATGGTTTGACTCGACCATGGTTCGAACCCACGACCCCACGATCTACCAGCACATATGGATATGGTACAGTTGTAATTAATGTTAATGGCACATGTGCGTGTGGTACAAGTGTGTGTGGTACAGATATGTGTGATACTGGTCGATGTGGTACAGGATGATGTGGTACATGTAGATATGGTACAGGTGTGTTACAGGTAGCTATGGCACAGGTGTATCTAAAACAGAACTGAGTCCGGTACAAGTGTATGTGGTACAGATGTGTGTATGTGTGCAAGCTCGTACCAATGTGTGTGGCGGGGCACAAATGAGCAAAGATAGTACAAATGTATGGTACATATGTAAGCTCTAATCGTTATACGCATATTATTAAATATGGAATAGCTTTCTTATTGTACCCCTCTGCTACGTAGCACCATCCGCCGAGCTTCTTCCACGCTGGGCGGTTGGGGTGGTGATCTAAGGGGCCTGGAGCCTAGCTAGTCTGACTTGAAGCAGGCAAAACTTCTGTCCGGCTCCAGCGTCCAGCAGGGCGCCCCGTCACTCTGCCCAGTGCTTTTTGAAAGTCTACTTTTAATAAATAAATAAGTGGTAGGTGTTTTGAGTAAGCTAAGAGTCGTGATACTCGAACCAAACTAATTTTGTTTTGTTCTGCTCTCATGCAACACTTTAATAATATGCAAAAACACTGGGGGTGCATTTAGGTATTGTAAATTTGAGGGTGATATAGACGCATGGTATCCATATGTTGGAAGGGAGGTGCAGTTAGACATGGTATGGTTGCATGGTACACATGTGTGAATGGGGACCACATTTAGGAATGGGATAGTTAAATACGGTACAGATCTGTGTGAATCAGGACAGCATGGTATAGTTAGATATGGCAGAGGTTTATGTGAATGGCAGCCACATTTAGACATGGAACAGGTAGATATGGTACAGATGTGTGTCAATGAGGGCCACATTTAGACATGGTATAGTTAAATATGGTACAGATATGCATGGACGTGAACCACATTTAGGCATGATACAGTAAGATATGGTACAAATGTGTGTGAATGCGGGCCACATTTAGACATGGTATAGTTAAATATGGTACAGATATGCATGGACACGAACCACATTTAGGCATGATACAGTAAGATATGGCACAGATGTGTGTCAATGAGGGCCACATTTAGACATGGTATAGTTAAATATGGTACAGATATGCATGGACACGAACCACATTTAGGCATGATACAGTAAGATATGGTACAAATGTGTGTGAATGCAGGCCACATTTAGACATGGTATAGTTAAATATGGTACAGATATGCATGGATGCGAACCACATTAAGGCATGATACAGTAAGATATGGGACAAATGTGTGTGAATGCGGGCCACATTTAGACATGGCATAGTTAAATATGGTACAGATATGCATGGATGCGAACCACATTAAGGCATGATACAGTAAGATATGGTACAAATGTGTGTGAATGCGGGCCACATTTAGACATGGTATAGTTAAATATGGTACAGATATGCATGGATGCGAACCACATTAAGGCATGATACAGTAAGATATGGTAGAAATGTGTGTGAATGCGGGCCACATTTAGACATGGTATAGTTAAATATGGTACAGATATGCATGGACGCGAAACATTAAGGCATGATACAGTAAGATATGGTACAAATGTGTGTGAATGCGGGCCACATTTAGACATGGTATAGTTAGATAGGGTACAGATGTGTGTGAATCAGGGCCAGATTTAGACATGGTACAATTAGACATGGTACAGATGTCTGTGAATGGCAGCAGTATCATTTCACAGTTATGTATGGTACAAATACATGATATTAATGTCTGGAAGGGGTGTGTATATGTGCAGTTGGGTACGGTACAATTGAGATGGTACAGGAGTTGTGAGGGAAGGGATGGCACATTCACCCACCCACCACCAAACCACCTGACATCCACACCAACCCACACCCCCACCCCCATCCCCGCCAGTTAGCACCCACGCACACCCTCACCTATAAAACCCCATTGTACATCGCTATTTCTCCCATAATCCCAGGCTTCGGGTCCGCAGTCACGCTGGTCCTGCACTTCCGGCCATTGTTGCCGGAACCAGCTAACCGTGTGGCCTTAAAAGGCCACTTGGCGTCGCCCCGATCGGCGCATGACTGTCGGGCGCCATATTAACGGCCAACGCTGCTACGGTGACGTCCGCCATAGGGCTGGCTATTCATTAAAGGGTGGATCGATAACCAGCAGCCTATGTCACGGCGTACTGTTTGCTGCTTGTTTATTTGGGGTTTTACTTCATAGCAACATATAAGGGGTGAGCGAGGGAGGCTGGGAGCGTGCAGGGTCGGTTAGTCGGGGGGGGGGGAGCAATTACATTAAAGTTGCATAATCTGATGAATACATAACATTTTCGAAGTGAAAGCATTTGCCTAGATTTGATTCTATATATGAACTTAGATATTGGTGCACATATTAAATATTTATTGCTGAATATTAAAGCTGCAGTCCAATGGTTTTGATCTTCGTGTGGTTTTTTTTAGATAAAAATATTAGGTTGACTGTTATAACCTACTTTACTTTAGATTGAAGTAATTTCAATATAATTGGCTAACTTATTGAGATATTTGAAGTGAAGACACACTAAATTAACGTTGTTGTTTACGCCAAAAGGCTTCGGCAGAAACAGAGTCGCATTAAATTGGCTTAGAATACCCTTCTATGGAGCAATAAATGCTTAATAAGGGCATTGGTATCTGAGGTGGTTGTGTAAAATCAAACCTAGATAAGCGTTATGGTTTCGAAAGGTTTATGCTTTCATCAGACTATGCACCTTTAAGTCAATTTGATAGAACATGTCGTAAGTCATACAAGTCTGTCATATTTGCCATTTCGGTGTACATGGCAAAATCATATTTTTAATTCAAATATCTAAGTTACTCCAAACAGAAGTTTAAAAGGAGTAAATTATAATGATCAACCTAATAGATTTATTATTTAAATGTGGAAAACCCCCAAAATCATCGGATTATGTATATCTTTAAGGTGTCTGACGAACATACAAGATTTGTGTACCTGGCTTCACTAGTACCCGCTAACACACTTGACACACCCGACCATCTTTCCACCCTTCCCATCTCCACGCAGCACCCACACCCATCCTCCCAACATAAAGCTAAGATTCCTTATACGCGGTATGCGGCATGCGGCATGTGGTATGCAGTATGCGAATGGGAGGATTCCTTCTACGCGGTATGCGGCATGCATCTGCCCACCACCACCACTACCACAACTACCATATGTTTCCCCTCCGCACCCCTGTGTGTGACCGTTCCGTAATGATCAGTCGCCTCTCCTCGTCTAAAACTAATGGACACATGCGACTGAGGTTTCTATTCGCATACTGCATGCCGCACCGATCGCTATAGGGACTGATCGAGTTGCCGCATTCGCATTCGCATTCGCATTCGCATACCGCGTGTAAGGGATGTAGCCCATTGACTTCAAGGCGTTTCGATTGTTTGTCGCATTCGCATTCGCATACCGCATGCCACATGCCACATGGCGCGTGCAAGGGATCTTAGCTTAATACGACATCCTACTCAGGCATACTATCCTGACACTGGGCCAAGCAGTCAGTGTCCTATCCGAACAGTGCTAAGCACGGGTAGGGGCAAATATTACTTTATTTGTTTTTCACTCGGCTGCGGATCAAACTCCCGACCTCCCACAGGGAAATCAGACAATTCAGTCACAAACATATCTAGTCCGTTTGAAGACATATGATGGTGAATGTGATGATGAACTTAATAATGAACTTGATGATGATGTGATGGTGATGTTGATAATGACGATTATGACTGCAGATGGTGCTGATTATTATTATGGATGCTGATCATTGTTATTGATGACGACGATGATGATAATAGTGACACGATAAAATCAAGTTTAGTAATGAGATTTGAGTATGTTAATAATGGATGATGATGATGATGATGATGATTATAATGATGAATATGGTGTATATGATGATGAATTTGACAAATATGATATAAGTTGAATAATGAAGTTGAATGAGATTAGTAATGCTGCTGCTACTGATGATGATGATGGAGGTGATGATGACGACACCAATAAACAAAAGCTTTCAACTTGTGGTGACATGAGGCACTTTTTCGTGAGAAGAAGTGTTTTCGATCAGACAGTTGTAATCATACAGCCAGTTGTAATCAGTGAATGACTTCCTACTGCCAGTTTCACGTACTACTTAGAGCATGGCAAGTGTGGACCTTGTGACTTCACCATAGTACTTCCAACAACTTCAATGCGCAACACGCGGCAACCAGTGAAGTGACGTCATCAATAAGCCCTAGAAGTGACGTCACTCAGAGCAGCGTCGAGTTGGTGTCCAGCCAGACATCTGTGCCACAAACACGGACACCCCTAGCGGTCACCTTGTCAGTGACTTTGCAAACCCACACATGAATTTGGGTTTGGCATATTGGGGTTTTACATCTGAAGTCATATCAGGACCGGCTATCGACTTGAAACAGTGCGAACTGATAGCGACTTTATAGTGCTACCTCACTGGGACATGATTTCACTGGCACCATGACTCAGACTCAGTCACCTTACACCAATACTGAGCAAAACAGTCCTTGCCCGATCCCAATAATGCCGAGCGCCAGGTAAGATGCTCATACAGATACATCGTGAAAGTCCTTAGTTTTACTCGGCAATGGATCGAACCCAGGACCTGCCACACAGGAAGCGGATGTTCTAACCACGCAAACAATCCATCCGATTTTATACTTGAGTAATCTCTACCACACACACAGCGACGCACTTAACCGTTGTGAGCAGAATAAACAAACAATCACAAACAAACAAATGCAAAAACAAATCCCCAGCACTGATGCTAAGTCGGCAGATTACCGCTGGGAATTAGAATCCAACAGACGGTGACAGAACCATCGTACACACGCCAATACAGACACACGTGGAGACATTTATATAGTTCAACTCGGCCACGTCTGTGGGAGGAGGTGGTGGTGGTGGTGGTAGTGGTGGTGGTAGTAGTGGTGGTGGTAGTGGTGGTGATAGTGATGATGATGCACACACCAATACACATTTCGAACTCGGCCATGGATGCCATCATGATGGTGGTGGTGGTAGCAGTTGTGTCACTGCCAGTGGTGACGGCGGTGACGGTGGTGGTGGTGGTGGTGATGGTGGTGGTGGTGGTAGTGCCTGTGGTGGAGGTGGTGGTGGTGGTGGTGGTGGTGGTAGTGCCTGTGGTGGAGGTGGTGGTGGTGGTGGTGGTGGTGGTGGTGGTAACATCGATGGTGGTCGTGGTTTGTTTGTTGTTTCACGTCCTAACAACATCTAAGGTCATATCAGGATGGGTACCGGTGTGGGAGGTGAGAACAATGGTGGTGGAGGTGGTGGTGGTGGTAACTGAGGTGGTGGGGGAAGTGGTAACAGTGGTGGTAATGGTGGTAATGCAAGTGATGGTGGTAATGCTGGTGGTGATGGTAATTAGTGGTGGAAGTGGTGATGGCGGTGGTGGGTTCTAGTAGCATCACAATTGTGCGTGACGGTGGTGAAAAGGAGTACGCTGTGGTGTAATGGTGGTACAAAATAAAATGGAGGACTACCAGGTATAGGGTGTAGTGGTGGTATGGGGATGGGATGTGGTAGATGTGTAGAATATGGTAGGTGTAGTGTAGTTGTGGTGTTGGGTATGGCGGGTGTAGCAGTGGTGTGGGTGGGTGTAGTGATGGTGATGTGGTTAGATTATGGCGGTGATATAGGTGGTGGTGATGATGGTGTGCTGATGTAGGGTGTGGAACAGTGAAACATGATGTGTTAGAAGACAAGGTGTGGTACCATGATAATGAAAGGGGGTAGTGGTAGTGGAAGTGGTGGTGGTGGTGGTGGTGGTGGTGGTGGTGGTGCTGTTGGTGATGGTGGTGGTGGTGGTGGTGTTGGTGCTGTTGGTAGTGGTGGTGTGGTAGTCGTGGTGGTGGTAGTCGTGGTGTAGTAGTGGAAGTGGTGGTGGTGGTGGTGATGGTGGTAGTGGTGGTGTTGGTAGTGGTGGTAGTGGTGGTGGTGGTAGTGGTGGTGTTGGTAGTGGTGGTAGTGGAAGTGGTAGTGGAAGTGGTAGTGGAAGTGGTGGTGGTGGTAGTAGTGGAAGTTGGTGGTCATGGTGGAGTGGTGGTACTATTATAGAGTGGGTGAGATGGGAGGTGTTGGTGGAATGGTATGTCTGTCATGGTAGTTTGTGGTTGTATTGTTGGAAGAACTAGACGGTGACACCTAGGAATAGACATAGAAAGGTATACATCAACATAAATATATATATAATAATAATAGGGAGAGGAGAGCAGAAAAGGGTTAGAGGATAAGGTAGTATGCTGGAGAGTGATGTGCGAGGGGCGTGTCGGTCTGTCGCGAGTGGTTGGTGAGGGGACGGGGGGGGGGGGGGGTGTTCTGGAAGGGTGCTTAGTGCTCATGCAATGGGTGGGGTGAGAGGTGGGTTGGAGGTGGCTGGTGGCAGGGGGGTGGGGGGGGGAGGGGACGTAGGTAGGCAAACCGCGGCACCAGCGGCGGCATCGGCGGCGGGCGGCGGGGAGAGTATTTCCGGGCGGCCGTCGGAGCGCGGCCCGGAACTCACCTGGTCAGCCTCCCACAGCCCGCCGCGCCCCGCACCTTCCCCGGAGGCTGCCTGGCACCCGCCCGGCGCGCCGCCTACCGGCGCGCCGCCTACCGACGCACCGCGCCGCCCACGTCCCCGCTTAATACCTCACCTGTTGTCAAGTAAGCGCCCCGCTCCTCCAAGGGGCCCCATGCGACCGACACCGTAGGGTGGGGTGGGGTGGGATGGGATGGGATGGGGTGACTCCAGCACCCTCCACGTATCCCTCAAAGTTGCCAGTGGCCCAGTACAAGAAGTGAGCACCTCGGCGCCGGGCCGGCGCCCCTTTATACTAGGCGACGCGGCGGGGGCCGGGGGCCGGGCGGCGGGGCCGGGGCCAGGGCCGGGGCCGGGAGGCGGGAGGGATGGCACAAAAAGGCGGGTGGGGGAGGCTATAGAGACCGGGCCTGGAGTCGGAGTTGTCTTGGGCGAGTCTAAAGCCTCATAGATTGAGAGTACAATGTTGTATTGTCGGACGCTGCCGATGAAAAGACCAGCTCCTCGGGCACTGGTTTGTGAATGCTACAATGGGGCGCCCGGCACTGCTCTGCGCCGCCAAATAAGCGCGCATAGAAAGGCGCACAATGTTGGCAGCAGCCGGCGCACCGCCCGGCGCACCCAACTCACTGCCCGGCGTACCGCCCGGCGCGCCCGGCTCGCCTCCAGGACACCATCATAAACCCGCTGTGGGCACAGCCCTAACAAGTCGCTAGAAGCAAATTCAATCAGGATCTGTGTGTAAAGCGAAGATGAGTGGAGGGGAGGACAAGGAGGGGGGGGGGGTAGGGAAGGGTGTGCACGCACACCTGTGGGGTGCTAGCGACCAGCAGGAGAGATGCCCTATATAGCTCCTGGTACATCCACCACTCCAATAACCCCCACCCCAACCCTTCCGCTCCACCTCCCCTCTTCCACCAATCCGGCACCCTCCACACGGCACCTGTCTACAGTCTACAAATAAGTAAGTCACCACCTGAACAGGCCTGCCGTCCCTAACCACCCCACCCCCTCACACACGCCGCCGATGACACTACTGCTTTCCAACCATTGCCTAGTTCCCGCCCTGTGACTGCTACCCCCCCCCCCCCCGACACCCCTCGCCCGTTCTCCCGCCTGCCACCCCTCCTTCCCTCCCGGCCCTATTCAACTCGGGAGATCTATAGGGGGCTCCATTGGACCAGCTCTAATGTGTGCCCCCCCTACACCCACACCCACACCCCAAGTGAGCAGCTCACCTCCGTCCGAGCTGACACTGCGCCCCCAGCAGGAGTCATTGTGAGGCGGGCGGTTGTGCACAAAGGGACGATGCGTTCATATAGAAAGTCACCGCTGCCGCGCAGCCAGGAACCCAATAGGTGCAGGAACGTGGCAGTGGGTGAGGGGGTAAGGGTGAGGGGGGTAGGGGTAGGGGGGGGGGGGGGGGGGGGAAGACTGTGGTACGAAAAGGAGTAGTGGAGAAGGGTGCGGGGAGGGTGTTTGCGGGTAGGGCGTCGTGGTGCGATGGGGGGGGGGGGGGTGAAGTAGAGAGCGGAAGGGGAGGGGAGTGGGATAGGGGGGGGGGGGCGGAAGGGGGAGGGGGGGTGTTGCTGGTAGGGGTTGTGGTGGTATAGCGGTGGTGGGAGTGAAAATGAGTTGTGGGGAAGCGGGGAGTGGCGCTTGCTGGTAGGGGTCGTAGCGGGATGGGGGTGGGTGGTGGTGGGGGGGAGAGGTGGTGGAGGGAGAGTAGGTGGAGTAGGCGGAGGGGAAGGGAGAAGGGGGAGTGAGATGAAAAGGAGTTGTGGGGAAGGGGGGGGGGGGTGGTGCTGGTAGGGATTGTGGAGGGATAGCAGTGGTGGGAGTGAAAAAGAATTGTGGGGAAAGGGAGAGTGGCGCTTGCTGGTAGGGGTTGTGGTGGGATATGGGTGGTGGGAGTAGGAAGGAGAGAGCATGAGGGGGAGGAGGAGGTAGAAGAGGAGGAGGAAGAGGAGGAGGAAGAGGAGGAAGAGGAGGAAGAGGAGGAAGAAGGGGGGTGGGGGATGCGGGGAGGAGGCAGAAAAGGAGCACGAGTAAGCCGATGGTTGAAGGAAGTCACAGAACAATTCGCTGACCACTGCAGTAAAACTAGACTCAGATAAAGCTATTCTAAACACCCTCCCCCACCATATCCCCAACTGACAGGGGGAAAAGTAGCACTCTTAAAGAGCTGAGCCATAAGAACAGATTTAACTGTTTCAAGAGATGGTGTGCAAACAGGTCCGCCTGAACACTGATTGACTTCCTATATGACCTCTAAACAGCTCTATTGCCATCTACCACAGGGCTCTCTATTCACAAGCCTGGTCACATTGTCGCCTTTTCACCTTACTTTTAAATGGCTAACTGTGGAGATATTTGACATGAAAACATGCCAAATTAATGTTGACAGCATAGGCTTCAGTAATAACAGATTATATTAAATTGGCTTAGTATGCCTTCTATTGAGCAACACATGCTTAATATGTGCACTAGTATCTAAGTTTTATGTAAGGATCAAATCTAAGTAAGTGTTTTGGGTTATGAAAATGCTATGCTTCCATCGGACTATACACTTCTTGCCACCTCCATCTCCAAAGTTAAATTGTTTCTCTCCTCCACCCCTACCCTCTGTTACGCTTAGCTCACACATCATACTGCCGCTGCACAGTTCTGCGATCTGCGGATAGGATTTCTACAAACCATACAGTGTTGCGGTCTGCTGTAGAAACATTCACAAAAGGTATGGGAACCGTATGACAATCGGCGCCCGTACAATTTTTTTCGCCGCCACAACAATGTTTCTTGTGGTCATTAAAGGCCCTGTCACACTACGACGTACGGCGTCAGTGTGTTCTCAACATTTGAAAATTTGCCAGAACGTCAGCATTCGTCAAACTGTTCAGTGGCGGGGGATAAAAATGGGTGTATACACAATGTACACACAACATACACACAACATAAGTAACGTGTGCAGAACGTATCTCTGACCTATTGCTAGCATATGAGAGCGTTCATGTGCCTTGCAGAACATTCGCAAAACGCTCGCATATGCTCACGGTATGCTGACCAACATTACATACGTTACTCCATCGCTAGAAATACGGCGTATATGTTAAATATGCTGGAGATACGGCAGGCATATGTTCGAAGTACATTAGGAGTATGTAATGCATTCATTGGTAGTATGCAAACTGTACGCGGGCTGTACGCGGACTTTACGTGGACTGTACACGGACTGTACGCGGACTGCACATTCCCACCGGCTGAACGTATGGCTGACGTGCAGCAATGTATACCACCGTATCCCTAACATAGGCCGACGTATCCCGAACGTACACACAGCGTATGTTCAACGAACGAGCCACACGTTGGAAATTTTTAGCAGCCACAACATTTTTTCGGAGCCTCGACGCACGGCGATATAAGACGACGTACCCAGAATGTACTTGATGTACGCTCAAAGTATACGTAACGTATGATGACGTGCTAGTGTAGGATAGCGTTCATGTGCCTCGCAAAACGTTCACAAAACACTCGCATATGCTCACGGAATGCTGACCAACGTTACATACCTTTAGCCCTTTAGGCATTATGCACGTAATGTGTGTAAGGTGTGTAGTCTGTAAGGTGGGGTGTGTGGTGTGCAAAGTGAGGTGTGTAAGATATGAGGTGTGTTTGGTACATACAGTATGTGAGATGTGTAAGGTGAGGTGTGTAAGCTATGTGAGGTCACATGGGTAGCCATGTTGACTCGTGCTTAATTAGTGGTTCAGTGCCTGAACCTGAAAACTAATTAATTAAGAGAAAACAGCCACTTGCTAATTAATATTGGAAGAAATCGCCACAAAATAAACCATAAAATTCACACACACATGGGAATAGCACATATACAAAACTAACTAGATCATAGTAATTCAACTAAATGTCTTCTTTTAAAAATTTAAATCAACCAAAAACAATTAATAATTAATTACCTGCAAGACGACACTCTAGTACACTTATTTGATAGCTTTAACTACACTTCATGCGAAAGGCACTGTTGGGACATATCGGCTATAGGCAGGAACGGCTGCTTGGCAGACATTTGACCTTTGCGGCTGGGTCAGATTACATATCATACGGAAATTAAAAGACTGAAGTAACATGGGTTTGTTGTTACCCCCCCCCCCCCCCGAAAGGTATGAGCTCATTATCTTCACCACACAGACCTGTGGTTATGGTTGTAGCGAGCAATGATAGTACCTCACCTGAGTGAGAACCACGCGTGATATCCCAGTTATGTAATATGGGGATTCTGGGGTTGTCGTTAGGTGGAGCTAGGACAGTGCTGGTAATGTTCTGCTATTCCTTGACGGTGCTAAGCCTATGAGAGAATTTCTGTGTTTTCGAGGAAATTCACCCCCCACTCAGTATAAGGGAAGCGCAACGCCACCTGGCCACCGACCCAACACCGGCGGGCACAGAAAGCCTTGGGCAGAGCTAAATGTGTCAATTCTTTTCTGGATTTTTGTGTGGATACTATTTATTACGCAGTAGATGCAGAAAATATATAGATTTGGATTATTCATCGTTTATTTATTCTTTATATTTTAGAATATTATTTAATTAGACAATGTTAATCAGGGATGAGAATCGCCTCTAACAAAAAAAAAGGAGGCGACTATTTTATCCACCTTCGGTTCCCTGCTCATCCCCCCCCCCCCCCCCCACGCTCACATACCGCCCCGAGCACCATGTCATGCACCCCATGCCATTGTAATTGGAGCCCCCGCAGGACAGATCAATGCTTACATTCCGGGATGACGTCAGAGACAGTCGACGCTGGATGGTATATGCGGCTTTAATGTCTGAGTGAGTGAGTGAGTGAATGGGGTTTTACATCCCAACAACGGGTGATGATAACATGATATATATATTTTATTAAACGGATATATTTATTCAGTAAACAACTTTTGTCAGTGCTAAGGCACTGGACTTCCAACTATGAAACATTACTTCTTCAATTTTTAAATTTTATTTTACATAAATGAGCTTGTTATTTAAAATAACAAGTATCTATATGCATTGATAATAGGGTATGGTTATACAATTAGTACGTAATGAACGTCTATAAAACACCCATCAGCGTCACTATTAATGTTATTACACCTCTCATCACACCACCAATCGCATCATACCTCTCGTCACACCTCCTACCAAGTACCACCATCCTCACACCATAATTTACGACGCAAACAAGCAGCTCATTGAATCGGAATTTTATTCAATAACATAGTAGTCAATAAGAGTATGTTACAGGTCAGAAATTAGTCACACGGTCAATATAGATAGTAGTCAATAAAGTAGTTAAATGTCAGAAGTTGGTGGATCCATCGCCTTCGTGTGTTCATCGTTTATAGGGATGGGTGGGCGGCTGAGTTGAGGTGGTGAGTTGCTCATCCGGCTGCTGGAGTGGAAGTGAGGTCTGGTGGGTCTCGGGGGCCGACGATGGGTGGCCGTGTGACGTCATAGGTCTCGCGAGAGACTCGGGCTCACAGGAAATCCGGTAGGGGTTTTTGGGCGAGGATTCAAACCCAGGTGGCGCCACCGGGGAGACTGCTTGTTTGCGCGCAAATTACCCATGTTAGCGAACCAACATGAACACTTTCACACACACTTCATACATTCACACACTTATCAACTAACGCTCCCACCACTACCCATGCCACACCACCCATCACACCTCCTATTATCACACTTCACTTTCACACCCATTTCACACAGCTACCAATAAACTCCCGCAACCACCCATACCACACATAGCAACACACATACTGACTCCTATTAATCACGATCACACCTCTCATCTCCACACTTAATCCATACATTAAACTCATTAAACACCAACATCACACCTCATTCATATGGACACCTACAAACTCCCATTAACCACCACCATCACATCCTTATTTCACACCTTCACCCTCCCATCACTAACTCCCTACCACCACTCATACCACACCTACCTCCCAACAACCACCAGCCACCGCCATCACCACACCGTGCCCCCACCCATCCACCCACCCACCCCCCAACCCAGCGCGCATGTCTGCTTACGTCGACCGGAAGTTGAGTCCCGGGCGCCTGCGCAGTAACCGTATCCTAATCTTGTGTAAAGGAAGCTGATCGGCGACCAGCTCTGGTTGCTTGTTGCCGGCCTAATTAGTAACAGTGAGCAGCCGCACGCCGGCCACCGACCACTCGGGTTACCCACTTCCCGACTTCATGATTCACGCAAGTCACGTAGACGGGCCAACCACCGCCTGTGCCATCTTTTATTTTACAGGGGTTGGTTGTTGGAATTGTCCGTCCTGGCAACATCTAAGGTCATATAAGGACGGGTATCGAATTGTGATAGTGCACACTCATGGTGACTTTCTAGTGCTGACCCACTGTGAAATCAGGCTGCCAGCACCATGCCCTGATATGCCACTCACCCACATTATCCTGACACTGAGCTAACCAGTCATTGCGCTATCTTATTAATGCTGAATGCCAAGCTAGGAAGCGACGAGTATAAATTGTGTAAGTCATTGGTTTGACTCAATTGGGAATTTAAATTCCCGATGTCCCGAATAGGGGACATGCGCTCTATCGATTTGGCCACCGCGTCCGGTGTTTTTTGTTTTTTTTACAGCGGCCTGACTTGGGATTTTCAAGCGGTACGCACATGGAATAAAACGCTCTTGGAATAAAACGCTATAAAACATCATACATGTTAATAATAACAAGGCTAAGCTCCTGTTTTACATCACCTTCCAAACGGTTATTTGGACATCGCACTAACGTCCTTTTTGGAGGGAGGTTGAGAGGTCAATCCCCGGAACTAAAAGCTTACAAACATTGATACTTGCAAGAAGGGGGTAAAAAAAGGAAATGCTTTGACAAATTCAAATATGTTCTTAAGCTTCACTCACTTAGCACTAGCTGGCAATATCGGGGGGCGGTCAATTCCTGGAAGAACCACGGACTTACAAACATTGATACTTCCCACACGAGGGTCAAGGAAAGGTTTTTTTTAAGAGATAGAAAAAAAGGCATCATGTGTTGAAAAATTCAAACCTGTTATTCAGACCTACCAGTTTAATACCCCTGTCACACTACAACGTAATGAGCGAACCTGAGCCTAAAGTGGTGATCTTTCGTCATTACGTTGATGTACGTTGGATTACGTTATTATGACGTCAGACTGACGTCGAGCTACGTCACATTACGTTGTGTTACGTCGAGGTTTTGAACAGGTTCAAAACTTTTGACGTAGTTCGAACGTAAGGGTTTACGTTCGCCGTACGTTCTGTACACGTTCGGTGAACGTCAATGACGTTAAACTGACGTTATTAAAACGTTAGTCACTACGTTCAACTACGTTGCACTACGTTGACCCACATTAAACCCGGTGGAAATGTCCACGCGGCATAATGGGAACGTCAGGATAATGTCAGGATAACATCAGGATAACGTCAGGAGAACGTCAGGAGAACATATGTTCAACGTAGTTCAACGTTTCGCCATCAGGTAACGTAGTTCTGGCGATGGAATAACGTTCATAACGTTCCGTGAATGTAATGAAGTTGACCTCTCTCGTTGAATGACGGTATCGCTACGCTTTACCGACGTTACGCTCTCGTCCACTACGCTGCATCCACGTTCAACTTGTGCCCAAATTTGCATACTACGCCGAGAAGTTCAACGTTCTTCACGTTCTCCCTACGTTGACGTCGTTACGTCGTAGTGTGACAAAGGGCCATAAGGTTGCCTTTATCAATGAATGAAATTCATGCACCTTTCAACAATTCTTCTTAACCAGGTTGTGTGTACATATGCCATACTGTAATTTTGTTGTAAAGCACCTTAGATGGTTCCCGGTAGATAAAGTGCTTCTGTTAAGTCTGTATTATATCATCATCATCAGCATTATTATTATTATACTTGTCGCTACCTTGCCTGGTGCTCGGCTTTATTATGATAGCGGCACAGACTGGCTGGTTGGGTCACTCATTGTCAGGATCATGGGACTGAGTGGCATAATTGGGTCACAGTGCAAATGGCATGGTATTCCAGTGGGGTGGGGGGGGGGGGGTAGCACTGTAATGTTGCCATGAGTGTGCACTGCTAAAACTCGGTACCCATCCTGATATGACCTTAGATTATACTAGGATGTAAAACTCAAATAAGCCAAATCAAAGCACGCTATAATAGATTAAATTTGATTGAATAATTGGGGTTTTATGCCCAAGCGACATTTCATGTGATATCAAGCTGACTACTGACTAGAGGTTCGATGAGGGTTCGATTTGGGTACAGTTTCTGCTTCCTGAGAGTTAAGAGGTAGTGAGTTCTATTCCCATCTGAATCAAATCTGGATTTGAATCCAGTGCTGCGGATGGAGGTAGCTGCTTTCTCATAACTCACCAGAATAGAACAATCATAGAATCTCTGTGAAGAGGTACCGTGTTAGGTATTAACAAGGTGCAATGGTGTTCAACTGGCACCACTTAAAGGGCCTGTAACATGATCAAAGCAAGTTGACTTATCCACAATTATAATAATCAAATATGACCAGTCATAATGGGCATAGCTGGAAACAACCTATTCTCTAGGAGTTATTCAAGGGGACAACCATGGTCTGAGGGGTCTGCATGGTCACGCTCTGGCGATTAGTGTCATTCAGCCCTAATGACTCCTCAGTGACATAGACTAGAACTTATTAAGAACTTGGAAAGTAGTGCAAACCTTCTCATCACTTAAAATACATTTGAAGCATTTTGAGTATGCTTATGTAAGTCCATAAATATCATAGAGCTGCTAATAATACACATGAGGTGCTCAGGAGTCCACTGGTGCTGGGCAGACCAATCACGACCTATTGACTGTGATTGGTCTAAGTATGATCTTTATATATATAGAATATTCATGTAATATTACAAGGTCAAATCATGTGACCAGATCATTAAAGATGCAGGGTCTGATGAAGTTGGTTTGTTGTTGTTTACGTCCTAGCAACATCTAAGGTCATATCAGGACGGGTACTGACTTGTGACAGTGCGCACTCATGGCGACTTTATAGTTCTGCCCCACTGGAAGACCAGGCCACCAGCACCATGACCTGATATCCCACTCAGTCACATTATCCTGACACTGAGCCAACCAGTCCTTGTCCTATCCTAATAATGCCGAGCACCAGGCTAGGAAGCGACAAATAGCAATTTTTAAGTCATCGGTTTGACTCGACCAGGGTTTGAACCCACGACCGCACGATCTACCAACACGGGAGACGGACGCTCTAACTCATTCGGCCATCTGGCCTGGTCTGCATGGTCTGATGAAAGCATAACATTTTTTAAACCAAAGCACTTACCTAAAGTATATCCTACATGCCCAGCTTAAATCGAGGTGCACTTTTTAAACATGTATTGCGGCACAGAAGAGAACGCTAAGTAAATTTAACAGACGCTATTAGTACTGCTGAAGCCTGTTTCCCAGCATTTCGATGTGCACATCAAATGTAATTGTTCATGCTTTCACTTCAAATATCTCCAAAGTTAGCTATTTCTATTTAAAGTTACTTCAAACTAGAAGAGTAGGCTAGATTATAAGGAGCGACCTAATATATCTATTTCACAAACATAGAAACTCAAAACCATCGGACTTGGCAATTTTAACAAGATGGGGGATGAAACAGGGGTGGCGAGTGGGGTGGAGTTAGTCAGCGATTGGATGAATGACAGGTACAGAGGAGTGCAAATTCAACAGCCAAACATTAAAATATTATTTATATATATTTCGCTTATTTCTACTAGACAAATAACGATATCATTCACAGATATGTGCTGTGTGAACATCCAATGCATGCGTTAATTATCAAATTTTCACGTTGAACACAGGTCTTTCCAGCGTTAGTAGTGTGGCGGTTGTTGACTAAATGAATGTCAGTCGCTAGGTGGGATTTCTGCCTTCTTGCCCGGTATATATGTTTCACGTGTCTCTTAAATGTTACGCTACTTTGTTTTGTTGCGATGATCGAAAACGAAATTATATAAACCCCAAAGTTCAGCATTTCAATATGCATGGCAAAATAAATTTAGCATATTTCTCTTTTAAATATCTCCAAATTTAAATAAAAGTTAGTTCAAACTGAATCAAAGTAGATTATAATGATCATCCTAATATCTTCATCTGAAAAAAAAAATGCATTTAAAAAACCATCAAAAACCTTCAGATTATGCAATTTTAAATAAACTTCTGCTATTTATAGCCGCATCATTCATTATGCATCACATCGGACGAGGTGGCCGAATCAGTAAGAGCACAGGCTTCTCGTGCAGAAGGTCGGCAGTTCGAAAACCCAGCCGAGTCAAACGAATGACTTCCCAAATTTATACTTGCTGCTTCCTGTTGCCATGAATGCACGTTGTTGAAGTCGGTACACTCCGGTGTTCTCTGTGGCGGAGTGGTTAGAGTGTCTGACTTTTTTCTAGGTCGGACTCCTAATCTGAAGGTCGGTGGTTCGATTCCCCATGCCCCCATCTCTGCCAATTTGGATTTCCACCGCTGTGTATAACTTACAGTGTCATCAAAGGCCAGTTGCTCTCATACCATGTCTATGTGGTGTGGGAGGTTAAAAATCCCTTGGGTCGGTAAAAGTGTAGGCTCAGGCTTTCTATCGACAAACTGTCTA
Organism: Branchipolynoe longqiensis; assembly: GCA_030323885.1. Taxonomy (NCBI): domain Eukaryota; kingdom Metazoa; phylum Annelida; class Polychaeta; order Phyllodocida; family Polynoidae; genus Branchipolynoe; species Branchipolynoe longqiensis. The sequence goes on from CM059197.1 coordinate 42,291,826, forward strand.
ATGGTGAAAACAAGCCTATTCAGGCTTATCCATGATAGGCAGTATAAATCTTCAACAACAACAACAACAAAAAAAAACATTTTGATATGACGTTAAATGTTGCCAGGATGCAAAATGCCAATGAACATTTATTATATTATTAATGATCAAATCTAAAATAGGTCCAGACTGTCACACGCAAGTCTATACTGATGCCGGAGATGGGAGAGCTTGTGGAGAAGTCAGGGAGGGGAGTGTGTGTGTGGGGGGGGGGGGGGGATTGACGTCAGTTAGCGGATGGAGACGGGAAATGCCCACTGTCACGGAGATGCTCGCAGGAAAACATGGCGGCCTTTTCAGAGCAAGGCTCGGCTGACCTAATTATTCTAGAGTTACAACAGGATCTAGGCGAAAGGTAAACAAGACTGCGCGCGCATGCCACACTGCCGGCCGGATGCTATGTCCCTTGCGCACCGGATTGTGCACTCACAAAGAGGTGGTTAGCATTTGGAGGTGTTGGGTTGGTGGGGGCGCCGTGCAGTCAAATGGGACGCTCACATCGGACACGGCTGCAGGGAGCAGGGGTGGGTGGGCATAGGGGTTGAAATGATTGATTGGTGATGATTTAACACCGTGTCAGCAGCAAAGACCATATTTATGCTGAAAAGTTAGTCTAATTTATATTCTGTCAATTTAATTTCAAGAAATAAATGTGTTTATCACATGTGTACGTTAACGTTAAAGCTTAGACGAAATTCTGAAATAGTCGAATTTGTGTCAAATGAGGGTAAAATTGATCTCGAATGCAATTTTAAAGTGAGTAGTGGGAGGTATTGATTGACAGTATTGCAAGTGTGTCACTATTTACTGATGTGTCTGCTTCTAAGGTCAAATCAGTCCTTTTCATACTTTATTAATATAATACCGTGTCCCAGCCAGGTAGTGACAGCTATCAATTTGGAAGGTTATTGGTTTGACTCATCAGGGTTCGAACCCACGACCTTACCAATTCAGCGATCCCATTTGGTGACAGCGCGCATTCATGGCAACTTTTGAAAACTCCCCCACTGGGATACCATGCCACTGACACCATGAGCCAATATCCCACCCAGTCACATTATCCTAACAATGAGCTAACTAACCAGTAATGCCGAGCGTCGACAAGTATTTATTTTTAAGAGTTCGGTTTGATGCAGCCCCGACATCATATATATATATGACCAAGCTTTGAAATGTTTGTTTGCTGGGGTTTTACATCCTGGCAACATCTAAGGTCATATCAGGACGACCTCTTGAAATAGCAAACACTAACTACCGGGCTATCCCATACAGTAGGCAATGTGTTGGGGGTTATGTCCTAGAAACATCTAAGGTCACTTGCACTCATATAATCACTGCTGTCTTTGATTTGACTCGGCCGGGTATTGATCCCATGAGTAACATCCCACACTGGAAGCCGACGCCCTAACCAATCGGCGATCCAAGTCAGCTTATTGTCTCTGATGCCGCAAACTAATCTATCACAGAACATAGAATCCTCCAACTGTTTGTAGTCACATAATGCAATTCGGTGTTCCAGTTCTCGGCTGTATGCGTCTATGCTCTCACTCGTCTGGTTGTACGGGTTAAATTTATAGCGTACCACCGTTACGTCCGTGTGGCCGAGGCAATAATCTTTGAATATGTCTATTAGTGGTTGTATCTTGTCCTTAGCCTCAGTTTCTATCTTAAATGTCTGGTGCAATTTCTGGGCTTCTAAACCCGCTACATGAAGAAAAACACAGCATTGTATTTTTTCTCCTTCAGTCACTTCTCCTGAGGCTACCGCATATATCTGATAGGATTGCCGCCATGAACGCCAGTTGAGTGCTAGATTGCCTTCTAGGCTCAACGGGGCAGGCGGTTTTAAGCCTGTGAGCACCATATCTTCTGGGTTCGTCTATATCTGACACCATGTAAAGGACGAGACGTGTCAACACCACAAGGACTGATTCACAACTCTTTATTATTAGCTCTCGCTTTACCACGTTGGATTCAACGACATCATCTGGGTCCGTTACTCACGGACTCGAACCTGAGGGCCGCGAGATTATATTGTTTACCCACGAGACCATACGCACATATACTACAAACACTGCTAGAGGTGGGCGATCCCAACAGGGTCAGGGGGTACAAGTGGATGAGGCAACCAGGGGCAAGGAGTAACCAAGGGCAAGGGATCCAGGGAGATGAAAGGGCTCCGGAGAGGCCGGACTCTAGATGGACGAAGGAAGGAGTGGAGGAGTGTGGGAATGAGAGTGGGGGGGTGGGGGATGACCTTGGCATGAAAGCCCCAAGTGGAGTCAAATAGGTATGGCGAGTGGGGTTAACTGGGAGATGATGTAGGGGGCAGGGAGGAAGGTGAGGGGGTAGGGGAGGGGTTGGGAGAAGAGGAAGAGGAAGAGAAAGGGGAAGAGGAAGGGGAAGAGGAAGGAGAAGAGGAAGGAGAAGAGGAAGGGGAAGAGGAAGGGGAAGAGGAAGAGAAAGAAGAAGGAGAATGACAAGGAGAAGAGGAAGGGGAAGGGGAAGGGGAAGGCGAAGGGGAAGGTGTGGGTTTGGGTTAGGGTTGTGGTGAGGGTGCGGGTGAGGTTGAGGGTGAGGTTGAGGGTGAGGTTGAGGGTGAGGGTGAGGTTGAGGTTGAGGGTGAGGGTGCGGGTGCGGGTGCGGGTGCGGGTGCGGGTGAGGGTGAGTGATCACATGGAACAGGGCAGCAGAGTTAAATCATGTGTTGGAGGGGGAGGGGGGGGGGGAGAAGGGGGTAATCACAAGGAACAGGACAGTGTATGGTGACACTGTGTGTGCGCGCGCAGTGTGATCCTATGTATGGGGTGATTAATCATAATCAAGTACCCTTCATTATGCCATATATTCGCAACTAGCATGACACATTAATGTCGGAATAAATTGAGCGCCGGCATTAGGGCGTGACAGGTCGTAGAATTCGAACTTCTGGGATTCAAATCCAGTTCAGTCAAAACAATGAATAAAAATGTATACTTGTCATTACTCAGCCTGGTGCTTGGCAATACAAAGAGAGGGACAGGAACATTGGAATGAAGACAGATTATCTGTGATTGGTGATTGAAATGCAATGAATGTAATTAGAAAATAATCAACTATAATTATGAACATGTAGCGTAGTCTTCGCTATGTTAGTAGACCTTTAAAGTTGCTTAGTGCGATGGTTTTGAGTTTGTGTCATTTTCTGAGATAAATATATCAGATTGATCGTTATAAATATAATGTACCTTGTTTTAGTTTGAAGTAGCTTCTATTTTAAATGGCTAACTTTTGAGATATTCCAAGTGCAAACATGCTAAATTAATTTTGGAAGCACGCCAAAACTCTGACACCATAGACTTTTGCAGTACCAGCTTCTATTAAATTGCCTCAGTATTCCCTTCTATGTGGCGATAAATGTTGAATAAGTGCACCATTATCTAAGAATCAAATTCAGATGATTGTTTTGATTGTGAAAATTTGATGCTTCATCGGACTATGCAGCTTTAAGTAGTTGGCAATTTTGAAAAGGCTTTGTATTGACGCGACCGCAGATCTAAAACCCCGAACCCCCACACGGGAGGCGGACACTGCACCGCTCGGCCATCTTGTCTGGTTCTACTGAGAGGATTTAGGGGCGACTACAACATAGAGCTGTCCTTACAAAGGAAGTCTTTAAGCCAAGAAAGTGCTTTATGTTATCAGCACAAAGAGTGGGGGAAGGATGAGGTGGGAGTATAAGGGAGGCGATTAAAGGTTAAAGGGGACCGGAAGTGGCCAAGAAAGGGCAGTAAAGGGCTTTGAAGAAAGGCATTAACTCAAGTACGACGTAATCAAGATGAAATCAAGACAAAGCATGCTTGCGTATGTTTCGTTCCAAATGACAATGTTATCTTAGAAGTACAACCCATTACCTTTTTGGAGTAAAATATTGTTTAATCGGTTTGGGTAATTGGGGTTTTATGTTCGACGGACATCTATGGTCATATAACAGGATTCGTATCGACTTGTTGCGACAGTGCGCACTCACGCCGACTTTACAGTGCTTTCTCATTGAAATACCATGCTGCTGGCATCATGTCCGATACTAGACAGGGCTCCTAACCACTGGCCCATCCTATGTGGTTATTTTTACAAGAGGTGATGTTGGCACCCAGTGTCAGACCACCACCCACCCAGTATCGGACCACCACCCACCCTGTGTCAGACCACCACCCACCCTGTGTCAGACCACCACCCACCCAGTATCGGACCACCACCCACCCTGTGTCAGACCACCACCCACCCTGTGTCAGACCACCACCCACCCAGTATCGGACCACCACCCACCCTGTGTCAGACCACCACCCACCCTGTGTCAGACCACCACCCACCCTGTGTCAGACCAACACCCAACCTGTGTAGGACCACCCACCACACACCCACTGTCAGACCACCACCCACCCTATGTCGGACGACCACCCACCACGTGTCAGACAACCACCCACCACGTGTCAGACCACCACCCACCACATGTCAGACCACCACCCACTCAGTGTCAGACCACCACCCACCCTGTGTCAGCCCGTCCTGATATGGCCTGAGATGTTACTAGGACGTAAAACTCTTAACAACCAACCGACCCTATGTCAGACCACCACCTACCCAGTGTCAGATCACCACCCACCTAGTGTCAGACCACCACCCACCTACCACCCTGCCCACCTCGGTTTCATGTGCCACCCACCGCGTGTCATGCCCCCACCGCCCGTGTCATGCCCCCACCCACCAATGTGAGTAGCTCATCACCTTGAGTTATTATGTCATTACTAGGCAGATTATCTTCCCATGCTCAGGTGTCAGGCAATGTGAGCTGCTCTTTGTATGAGTGTGATAGGTGCGTGCATGCTGTAAGGGGGCTGGATACTCACAAATAACAAACTGGTCAAATTAAACGTACACAACACTGCCTCTCAGTACAAACAACACTTTTGGATACACCCCGTCAATAGTTCTAATTTCAAACGCCAGCTATGAACCCCACACCTTGATCCTGATCTCACTCCAGTATAAATAACCCATCAGAGAATCATTAGTGATCCGGCCCCATATGGACCCATCACTACCAACGTTTCACCGAACATTTCCACCTATAATGATATTGAAGCAGATATTTTTTTTTTTCAATTTTCAATGGATATTTTCCTTATGGAACAGTTTGAAGAAATATCTGTCCATGTGTGTGTATACATACATATGTATATATACAAATAAATATATATATATATATATATATGTCGTGGGGGTGATGAAAATTGGAAATATTGTGCCTAGAGCGGGACTCGAACCCACATCTCTTTGCATTCCGGGCCAGTGTGCTAACCATTACACCATCTAGGCTCCCTGATATCACCATACTGCCCACGCCTACCTGTCTATGTGGCTCCTTGCCCGAGAGGTCAGTGCAGGCCACTACAGATATATGTATATATATATATATATACACACACATATATATGCATGCATGCACTTCATAATGCTGTATGGGAATATAAGCACGGCACTATTCCCATTCCAATTTCCTCCACGGTTAGCTAACCGATACTCACCGTCGATATATTATAAACTAGTCTTTATAGTTCCCTGTCTCCATTGCGGCGCCACATTTGAAGGGTAATTGAATCTACCTACCGGCACTTCGACTGGAATTTTATACTCCCAGAAGGCGCTAGTGGCGAAAACAGGAACTAGTTCTTGGAAAATATATACATAAAGTCAGCAAAGGAGTGGCCAGGATAGTAATAACTGAGAGGTGACATGTCCTTTGTTTATACTCCCAAAATTCATTATAGGTAACACACAGATAAGTGTGACCAGTGAGGAATTTACAGAATATAAACAAGGGAGCTATATAATATATGTGTGTGGTCAGCTATCGCCTCTTGCGCCACAGTTGGTCAGATTTAGAACTTTTATTTTGTTGGCTATATATATATGTTATATATTCTACCGGACGACATAAACTTATCATTGACCAGTCTCGTCTTCTTGTTGTCACCATTAATGGATTCCAATATAAATAAATAAATAAATATATATATCTGTGTGTATAAATGTGTGTGTGTGTGTGTGTGTGTGTGTGTGTGTGTGTGTGTGTGTGTGTGTGTGTGAAAATGAGGATTATTACATTATTAAAGCGGCTGTCACACATCACCAGATTGGAGGAAATGGAAAGAAACCAAACAAAGTCTGTTGATAGTCCGGTTTGTGTCCGTACAAGTTTTGCACATGCACAAAACTAGCAACGGCTGCCGCCGGATTAACGTCTATGGTTCTTCTCTGGTTTGAGTTTGTTTCGTCTGATGACTATCCGTTCATGTCTGTTTCATGTCCGTTTCATGTCCGTTTCATCCAGCGGCCTTTGACCCGATATCGCAACATTTTAATACATGTTGATACTTATCACGCCCGAACACCACCGGACTAGACAATTCTGTCTGTTGCTCAATCCGGTGATGTCTGACAGCCGCTTAAAGGATATGCACGAAGTGAATTATTGAGGTATTGAGGTATGTTCTGCCTGTGTACAGGGGTGGGTGGGTGCGTGAAGTAGGTGGGGGTGGCGGAGGGGGTGGGAGGTGTCGATTTCCAGGCTACATGTTGACGTGTTGTTTTGATGAAAGCTCTACACGTGTATTGATGTGGTGCGTGTTATGAGGTCATCAGGACGCCCCCTGGTGTCTAACTCACACAGCCTCCTACACCTGGCAATGAGCACCAATCAACCAGGCCTCCCACCTACTAACAAATCACTGAGAACGCTCACAAAAATAATAACTACTAGACACAGACGGACTCCTTAATCCCTACCCACCTCACCCCACAGGAAAACCATGCATAATTATGTTTTCAATATTTATTCATACTCCTTCGGTATTTATTATTTCAGCGCCGCATGAGAAGGTTGTACAGTAATGGATGGATAGTGTTGAATACCAGGTGGTGCTACCGGTGCAGGTATCAGCTGTGCATGACAATAGCAGCCACGGAATAAATGAGCGAAGGAATCTTATTCAGAGAATAAATTATACGGCATGATCGCAACAAAATAATAACTATTAATGTGGACAGAAATTAGTTTGTGGACTAGAAATAATTCCTAAATTACTCGACATGGTGAAAGGTAGTGATGCTTGGATTAAATTGAATTCGTTACTTAGTTAAAGACAACTTGTTCCTGAAAGTACTTATTGTCGATATTACTATCATGGACAGGGCTATCAATCGGAAAATCTAGCTGGGGATCAGTGACTTATGAATCAGTTTTTCTTGGGTCACTTATAGACAATTGAGAATTCTGCGTTTAATTTGACATATTTCTCAGGGTCATTTTGGGGGTTCTTCCTAACTATAATTTACATAATGTACATTGTAATATAGTGGAGTTTTGTATGCGTCACTGAGACTCGGCTCTTTTTTCACTGTGCGTCAAATATATGGTTTCACGTGTATTTAACCCGAGCTCCCGAGGCCTGAAATCGGACACGACTAGAGTAGAAAGCGAACCGACACATCTGCCATTTCAGGAGAAGCATCTTTTCACTCATTGGCCTATGAGTGGGAAATCAGGTAATGGTCCCGGCGGCCTGTTCACCCAGTGGACCATCACTATAAAGTTGCTATGAGTGCGCACTGTCACAAATCGGTACCCATTCTGATTTGACCTTAGATGTTACCAAGAGGTAAAACCTCAATAAACAAACAAAACAAGTAGCACTGATTCTGACTAGATAGTGCCAGTACATGGAAATATACCTTTGTAATCAGATAGGTGGGTGGGGGTGGGTGCAAACATCACATTTTATAGCAGTGAAAACCGATCATTTCTACATTTGAATATAGATAAATCTAAAAGTTTACGATTTTCAAAGACTTGATCAATAATAGTCCAAATTCCACGATTTTCAAATCATAGAAATTATTTGTTTTAAATTCCACGATATTCTGATAATAAATATATAAAACCTTGCGGTCAAGTTTTAATCCAGGCGGTGTCCTTGTGCTTCGTATTCATCATCGATACAAAAAAATAAACACCGCTAAAACACAGCCACCTTCACTCACTACTCTCACGTCTCCCCCCCCCCCCCTCCAATATTATCCCCGGCTTTGCCTATTCAATTATTATAAATGGTTTGCTGCATTTCCGTGTAACTGTCCATCGATATTGGTGAAACTTTCTTTAATATGTAGCGGCATATGTCCTGAGGACTGAAGACCCGTGTCTTGGCATATACAGCATGCTATACAGAGGAATAAAACAATTTGCACAAAAAAATACTTGTTAAAAACTAGACCCCCTCAAAAAACAAACTAAAAACACACACACACACACAAAGCACCTTTCTAATCAGACGGGACGGCCGAATGAATTGAGCTTCCTGTGTGGCAGGTCATAGGATTTGAACCCAGGGCTCAAAGCCTGACCGAGTCAAACCAATGACATAAAAATGTGTACTACCCTGGCGCTGCATTACTAGGATAAGGCAAGGAACAGTGGAATGATAATAACCAATGGTCCGTGATTGAACCTTCCGAATGTAATGGATGTAATAATAATTTTTACAAAATGAAAATGTAAATCGTGGTGTTCTCTGTGGCGGAGTGGTTAGAGTGTCTGACTTTTTTCTAGGTCGGACTCCTAATCTGAAGGTCAGTGGTTCGATTCTCTGTGCCCTCACCTCTGCCAATTTGGATTTCCACCGCTGTGTATAACTTACAGCGTCATCAAAGGCCAATTGCTCTCATACCATGTCTATGTGGTGTGGGAGGTTAAAAATCCCATGGGTCGGTAAAAGTGTAGGCTCAGGCTTTCTATCGACAAACTGTCTAATGGTGAAAACAAGCATATTCAGGCTTATCCATGATAGGCAGTTTAAATCTTCAAGAGAGAGAGAGAGAGTGTCAGCATTGATTTGGACTATTCTGGAGAAATGTGTATGTGAATTGCTTGGTAAATCGCAGCCCCCGGGGGCGACTGTAAAATGAGTGGGTTTGGCAGGTTCGGGTGGCGGATCCCCATAATCTGTTTGTCACTAGGTGTAATGGGCTTCTGACACGCATACCCAAAGCACACCTAGAACAAAACCAATATGAACCCGCACTGTGGCAAACATCAGAAAAACAGTCCCCTACGCAGGACTCCCCAACAGGTAATAAATACCATGTGGGTGCCGGTGACGTATGGGTCAGTTTTACATTTGGGGGAGGGGTAGGGGCAGGGGGTCAGTTGTAGAAAATTGAGTCAGGGGCTTAATTTTACATACTTATTTTTATGAGACCGAGGCTGGAATATGGGCACCCTGCCTGGTCAACACTATAAAAGAAGGACTGCCGCATACTAGAAAATCCCAGAGAAGGGCCACCAAAATGGTTCTGAGGCTAAAGAATCTACTGTATGAAGACAGGCTTAAGGCCTTGAATGTACCAAGCCTATTTTCATGAACGCGCTCGAGGTGACTTCATAGAAATATATAAGCAGTTCTCTGAAACTGGGTACCACATATTTGGTATCCATGTTACAATGGACATAATAAGGTCTTTCTTTTTTTAATAGCAAGTCAAATAATTATTGTTGCCTTTTGTTATTAAGCGTGTTAGCAATACTATATGTATTTAATCTATACCACAAAACGTATCAAAAATATGTTTATATGATGTGCTAAAAGTGAAAATGTGAAATTTTACACATTTACACTAAAATTTACACAAACTTATATTTTTTTCAACTTTGTTTCAACGTTTTTCTTGTAAGACATCCTTTTGTTTGCTTAACTGTAATCAAAGAAATCTAGTTTGAATGTGTTGTGTATGTTAAAAATGATGTTATGGATGTGTCAATTTTGTGTGTTTAATTTCCATGTTACATAGGACATATTTTCCTATTGCTATTCATCATAAGATCAAAATCAAAAAGTGGAATGGCTTTTTTTCAACTCTGACACATGCACAGCATGTAAAGCTTCATATGAATATGCATTCTGATATTATTCGGAATGTTTTCTGCTATTATTTGGCATGCTTTCAGTTTTCGCTTCCATGTCACAAAAGTGGTACCCAGCTTCAGAGAACGACCCATATCTGGATTATATACCATAAAGTCTCCATACATTAAATTAGAAATATCACCAAAGGAGACCAGACGACACAAACTTAAGACTTCAAAATCCCAGGACCAACTGGTGAGTGAGGAAAAACTTTCTCCTTAATAGAGCGGCAAACACATGGAATAGGCTTCCACTCGAAATAGTCAAAGCTCCATCACTAAATGCATTGAAAAACAGACTTGATAAATTATGACAGGCCAAATCGGTTAACAGGCTATTAAGCCTACATATATAAACAGAAGAGGATAAGTATAAGTATAAGTATGTAGTTTTGTGCATATCTGACGCAAGCTTCTGATTCATTGAGAGCTCATCCTGATCTGACCTTAGATGTTATTAACTGAGCCAGCCCACACTTGTGCCATCTTGATTCAAAAACGAGGATGACGCACAACTGTTCCTGGCAGGGCCCCAGCAATGCCATGGTTTGCTGTTGGATGCCGCGATGCAAAGGTGGATCAGGTAGTGAAAGTGATATTCCAATCAAGTTTCATATATTTCCAAACAAGGATACAGACAAAGGAAAGATTCTTCATATGGATGGTGAAAATTAGGCATAATTTCTGAACCTCCAATAGTTTAATGGGCACTTAGAGCAATTGCAGATCTCTGAGCCCTGAAGGAGAAAAGTTTGCCAGTCATTAAGTATGTTGCAGAGGCAACATGTTTAATTCACGAATGAGGCAAGGCGACCCCACGCAGCACTTGACCCCTAGCCCTCCCCGCTCCTCACTGCTCACCTGACACTCGCTCTGGCAACTTCTCTCTCCTACCACCCTTCACTACACACTCATAACAGCAGGCGACAACTATGCTGCCGCGCAAAAGCCTGGCTCCCCAAGCACACAGGCACCAATCACAGCTCGCCGCACCACCAACACAAGGTAGCCCTACTGTTCTCTCAACCCCGGGAGACCTAGCTACCATCCTTGAACTGCAAAGGGAGGCGCTTCAGATTACTAAAGAGCTGTCGGTCAGAGTCAATACCTTGGAATGCATCGCTGCCATTCCGCGGGTCAAGCCCCCCACCTCTCCGTCGCCTGTGCCATCTTCCCCTGGGTCACACCCCCCGCCGGTCCAGTCACCGGCCCACTCTCAGGTGGATCAGCTTGTACACCCTCACATAATCCTGGAAGAGCTGGCAATAGCAACGTTCCAAGCCCCACCCCCCGGCCAAAGGTACTACCTCGTGGAGGTCCTGGACCCCGTTGCTCCACCTCAGCCTGTCGCTGCACCCGCCAGAGACCAGAGCCCAGCAAGCAGCTGCTGTAATCGCGGACCTCCTCATATACACCTCAAAAGCCCTCAAGAAACCTAAAGGTACCGTCTTTCTACCACACGTATTCATCACAAGAGGGGACGCTTGTAAATCTTTTGCCATGGGCAATGTGACCTGGCCAGAGTATTTTGAGGCCCTTAAAACCCTGGCCGCACACCCCTCCCTCCCGCCAACTTGGGGCGACCATATCTGTAAACATGAGGCCAAACTTGCCATATGGCAAATACGTAGGACTGGTCACTCTGCCGACGCTGGTCGGAAAAGGTTTTCTCGTAGCAGGGAGCCTCCCAAACGGTTGGGACGACCAGGCGGCTATTAAAGCTCTGCAAAGGGACCTGGGCACCGCTGTGGGCAGAACCTCCCACCAGCCGCAGTTCTACCAGTTTTCTGTGCACCACTACCAACAGCAAGCCACGCCCACCTTCCAGACACCTGCCCGCCACACAAGCCGACCCCGCCCCCATCAACATGAAGAACGACTATAATAAGACAAGGATAGGTAGCCCTGCACCAAAACAATGATTATAAGTAAAAAGACAGATAAACCAAATGTCAATATAACCATAGATGGCACAAACATAGAACAAGTATCCGAATTCATATATCTCGGACAAAAGATTACAAATGATGGGAGATGTGAGGAAGAAATTAAAAGAAGGATAACAATAGCCCGAACAACATTCTCCAAAATGTATAGAGTGTTAACATCAAGTAAGATATTAATACAAACAAGGAAGCGTATTCTTCAGTGTTATGTGTGGTCTACTCTAATGTATGGGACAGAGACATGGACAATCTCTAAGAAAATGTACAAATGTTTAGCAGCATTTGAGATGTGGACTTATCGAAGGATGATGAAAATATCATGGACAAAGAAGATCACCAACAAAGAAGTTCTCAGAAAAAATAAAAATAAGAAAAGCTTGTTTGCCACTATACAGACAAAGAAACTTATTTATTTTGGCCACATCATTCGTCAGAGTTCAATATACCGTACATTGTTGGAAGGGAAGGAGCAGCAGAGGGAGAGGGAGACCAAGAACATCATGGTTTACAAATATTTCACAGTGGACAGGCTTGAATTATTCACAGTCTATCAGAACAGCACACCTTCGGGACAAGTGGAGAACCATTGCATCAAACCCTCGACTAGATGACGGAACTATTGATTGATTGATTGAGGTAGCCCTGCACGCTGAGGAATTGGGTGCGGGATAGTGGCTTCACCGCTTCTCATGACTTACTTCCCACCAGATCTCTCCATAACTGCGCTTGGTGTGCCAACCATCTCAAGCATATATATTGGCATAAGGAGCAGGATTGCCTAAAGAAAAGGGTGTTCCATGATAGGAAAGCCGTCGGTGACTCCGCCCGCCCCTTCACCGGATGCTGTAAGTCACTCCCTCTCGGCCCAGGCCCCGCCCCCTTCGGCCGCGGTGGCCCCCCACTATCGCTATGTCACCCACCTCAACCATGCCCCCTTTCACCACCCGGCTCACTTTCCCCCTTCACATGCCGGCGACACCTGCTCCGCCCCCTTTCCCGCCCCCCCCCACACCCCAACCCACAACTACACCCCAAACCACGCCGACCACAATCACTTCTAATAAGGAGCCCCCTTCTCTTTTTCTCTCCCTTCAGTTACCACTCTATCGGATCAGCTGATGAAAGCAGGTAGAGACTCTTGGCTCTGGTCGGGAGACTTGGCTCGAGCGTATCAGACAACTCCGCACCTGCCCCCTCTCCGCCCCTCTCCTTGGCATTAAGGTAGGAGGGAACATTTTCATAGATATAGCCCTGCCCTTTGGTTGCCGGACCTCTGCTCTAGCTTGCGCTCACCCAACTAGGCCAGAGGTTTGGCTTCTCAGGCAACGCGGTTTCTTTGCTGTCTGCTACCTCGACGATTTCACTACAGCCTTCAATCAGGTAGTCCTCCTCCCAGCCGCCCCACCACCCGAGCGGATCATTGAGTGTGACACAACACTCCAAGGTGGGGGGGGGGAGCTTTCTCTCCGGCAACCTACTATATGTTAGAATACCCCGGTAACATCACAGACACCCTTCCCCTCATCACCCAGCTCGAAGCCTTTAACCTAGTCCTCACCTTCACCCATCTCCTCCCGCCAGACCCCTACAACTACATGATCGTGGTCAACACAGACAACCTAATATCCAAGCAGGTCCTCTCCTCAGGCTCAGGCATGGAACCGTTTCTGTGCGCCTGTGCAAGACAGCCATGGCTCATAGCCGCCTCAGCCAGTACCACCCTTTCTATGGGACACAAACTGGGTGCAGAACTCATCCTCGGTGATGCCCTCAGTAGGGCGTCTTCCAACCCACAGCTTGAGCTCTGAGCACTTAAAGAATGCAAGAATTTAGACCTTAATCACATAGTCGTTCTCCCCTCTCTTGATGTAATTAATTTTGATCTTTAAGCCTATCCCCCCTCACACCCCCTTAACCTCATAGCCTGGAAGATAGGCTTAAAATTGGGGGTTCTATCTTCCAGGCTACACTGTAATCCAACATCTGCATCTATTCAACACGGTCAGGAAGTCCCTCGCTCCAGGCACCTGGAAGAACAAGAGCTTGTACATCCAAGTCCACCTCGACTTCTACCCAGCCCACGATGTGGACCCTCTCAAACCTGCTCAATATGGCATCCTGGCCTATCTGGTCCATCTTGATGCTAGACTCAAAGCTCCGGGTTCAGTCTACAACTACTTTAGCTCCATTAAGACTTGGCTCTCCAGTGTAACTGGGTCCACCTCATCCTTTGACACATATTACGTGAAGCTGCTCAAGAAGGGAATTAAGAAAACCTCCCTCCATACGGTATCCAGCACCTTCCAAATTGTCTTCTTGACCGCCTTTGGGAAAGAGGCGCATGTCTATGTAGCCACCCTAATACTCGCATACCTGACCCTTGCTAGACAAAGTAATGTAACCGCACGGTCAACCTCCTTGCTCAGCCTGCACGCCCTCCACTTTGTTGACGTCATTCCCCGCCCAACTTCCCTCCTCACCACCTTCCGAACAACCAGGACAAGATACTATGCCGCCTCACCCCTCCACTTCTCCTTCCTGATGATCCCAGCCTCACCCTGCTGCCCTCGAGCTGCCTGGCTCAGGTACCCTGCCTCCGTCCGCCCACAGCCAGGGTCCCCAGCCTTCCTCTTCCCCATAGGCGAGTTTCTCTCTGCCCGCACATTAGCCCGTGTCCTCTCCCTGGTTGCCTCGGCTGTCCTCACTCCGCTCCAGTCCCTCACCCTCCACATCTTAAGAAGAGGCACCGCTCAGCCCTGTCTAGCAGCCAATGTTCCCTTTCCCAGACATTCAAGAAAAAGGCCCTTGGAAGAGCTCGGCCGTTAATGCCTATCTCACCCCTCCCCCCATCACCAGAGCCCCATCAGCACTTTCCTTTCTTTTGGGTTAAGTGCTGATGCTCTTTTCTTATCTCTCCCTCTCTTGTTACTGCATTTGTACTTATCTTGTTATCTACTTATACAGAACTTGGCACCACCATGACGCCTCCTCTCACCGAACACTGCTTATGATGTACGGAAGCCAGCCTTCCTCTATTACACTCGTGCCAGTCAGACCAATTGCTGAGCCAGCCTCATGCGAGGTTATGATTAGATATTGATGATATATAAAACTAATATTATATCATATATACATATACTCTCATTGAATAAATATATTGTCTGAAACTCCTTGTTTGTCTCCTCGTCCAAGTGATATGGATTAAATCGCAGATCGCTGAGCACTGTTGAGCACTGTTTGCCCATAATTACAGCTCTGCTAGTGAGGGGCGCCGTGTGGAAAAGCATATCGGATCAGGATTGAAGTACCCATGCATTCAGCAGGCAGGGCAATTTACATTTGAAAGCGATAGAGGATAGGGAATAGACTGAGCTTTTTCTTCTGAAAGTGCAAGCAACGAGCCATCATATAAGCATGCACCAGAGCAAGTATGTACTAAAAGCGTAAGTAAAAGTGGTTGCCACATGAGCATGCTACAGCAAGTATGTACTGAAAGTGTTAGCAACGAGCCAAGAAGTAAACATGCACTGAAACTATAATGGTAACTGTTGTATGTTGGTTTAGACAAAATTGAAAGTGCCTCTACTGACCCTTGCTATGATGACGCTGGGAACATTTGAAGCTTGCATCAGCCAGATTATGGTCTCTGGAGTAGCGGGACAGAGGAGAATGGTGAGCACGGTACCGACAACGATGCTGTAGACAATGGCCAGGCCTTGGCGTCTAGTGTAGATGAGCACTAGCACGGCGATGATCCATGTTTGTATGAGGAGGAAGATCGTCTCACCGTAAGTGCTGAAAGTGTAAGCACCAAGCCATCATGTAAACATGCCACAGGAAGTATGTACTGAAAATGTAAGTAAGTGATTGTCATGTAAACATGCCACAGCAAGAGTATGTACTGAAAGGTAAGTAAGTGGTTGTCATATAAACATGCCACAGCAATTGTGCATGCTATACGTAACATGGGTAATTTACGGGGTGGAGACCTCCCCCGCCCTTACATAATCCGCCAGAAGTGGCGTGCCCTGGCCCGAGTTCCCAACGACCCGGCGCCCTCCTCTCACACTATATACCGGATTAGCTGGATTAACTCCACCGGCTGCCCCTAGCAGCATCCGACCTGACCTGACCGTTTCGAATTTCCGAATTGATCACGGGGTCCCTCACGCCGATCTCAAGTCACAACTCCCACAGCTCCAGTCAGAGAAGCACCTAACTTTGTCCCACCCACCCACACCGCTGATTAAGTGGCTAGCCGGCGGGGTTCAGGGGTCGGGTCCCGCCCTCTTGTGACCTGTGAATAAGGACACTATCATTGAACCTGACTCATGTAGACATGTACATAGTGATTGAATTCTAACCTTCCTGAATTAAAAGATAATTAACCACTATTCACATCATGACTCCGCCTTGGTAAATTATACATGTACTGAAAGTGTAAGTAAGTTGTTGTCATGTAAACACACCACAGCAAGAATGCACTGAATGAGTAAACACGCCACACCAAAGTATGTACTGAAAGTGTAAAGTAAGTGATTGTCAGTGAAAGCCATCACGTAGACAAGTCTCAAGTTAGATGAAAGATTCACCTGATACTTGTAGTACACGGGTGAATGACAACATAGTGTAAATACGGGAGAAAATAGCTTTAGTATATAACATGAAGTAGAAACTGTGGTTCCATGATCAAATGGCTACATATATTGGCACATATTTGGTGAAATGGGAGAGAATGCAAAAATCCAAAATGGCGGCCATAGAACGCCATCGATTTCAATTTTAAATCGTATTAAACTAGCTATTTTATAATATTTTTCAACTCAAAGGTAGGGGTGAATATGAGGGACATCTACAAAGAATAAATGTTGCTTCTTAGATTGTGAAATTACGCTCTCATTTCATTAACCCGCTTTTTCGACCGTTTTTATATAGGGTTGGTATTCACCTGTGTACTGCGAGTACCGGGTGAATCCTTTATCTAGTCTCAAGTATGCACTGAGAGTGCACCAATGAGCTCTGTTGTAAAAATTCCACAGCAAGTATGTTGAATGTACTCAAAGTAGCGGGTTGTCAGATAAACCAAGTATGTACTGAAAGTGTAAGTAATTGGTTGTCATGCAAACATGCCACACTAAGTATGTACTGAAAGTGTAAGCAAATGGTTGTCACCTGACCGTACTATATCAAGTATCAGCTACAAAGTGCACATCCCATTCGGTGTTGTTGCCAAGCAGATTTTGGTGTACATAGCATACAAGTCATGAGAGATTGATAACATGCCATTAGCTCAGTTTCCCTATGCAACATAATTCATAAACTCACATAATTAACTACAGTAGAGTTACACTAGAATATTCCTAACAAACCAACATTTATATACCGCTTGCCTAACTGCAACTCAACATTAAAACTTACTACAACTTTACCAACTGAATACAGAAGATAACTTCTGCTTACATTCTAAATACTATGTTAATACTCACATTGATCTGACTAATATTGACCTAGTTATATGACACTACTGTTACCATATTGCTATGGAACTTTTGCGTTACAGAATTTCATTGTGTTACATGGTGCAAATTGTGTATTAAACAGGTATTGTACACCTTATTCTATATACCTTTTGTGTAAATAATCCTGAATTAAAAAATGGCTGGAAGACCAGTGCTTCGGCACTGACAAAAGACTTATTCAGCAGAATAAACATATTTACCAACAACAACAAAATCAACTATTACTATTATACGTATCAGAAATATAAACTCAGTAGTCCAATACAAATCAACTATTATACCTCTCAGAAATATAAGTTCAACATTCCAATACATATAAAATATTATACCTCTTAAGAAATATAAGCTCAGTATTTCAATGCAAATCAACTATTATGCCTGTCAGAAATATAAGTTCAGTATTATAGTACAAATCAAATATATATTAAACCTTAGAAATATAAGCCAATGATTCCAATACAAATCAATTATTATACCTGTAAGAAATATAAGCTAAGTACTCAAATACCAATAAAACAGCATACCTCAGAAATATAAGCTCAGTATTAAAATACAAATCAACTCATATACAAATAAACAGTTCAGTATCTCAATACAAATCAACTATTAATTAGTATGTATACCTCTCAGAAATATGAGCTTAGTATTGCAATACAAATTAACCTACATACCTCTCAGAAATATAGATGCGCAAAGAGAATTCAGTAAAGATTTGGCATTTAACCTAACCATGTACCTTTGGCGCTTGCCATGTGCCACCTAAAATAATACTGGTTATACGCGCAGTGCTGGAGGATATTTGTGCGCCAAACGCAGGCAAGCCTTGCTGTACCCAATGACTACCATCAAAGTGCCTAACAACCATTAAGTTCCAGTCGTAGATATCCAAAATGAGGCCGATGTGAGACATTTAAATATACCAAAACACCTGCCGCCATCCCATCGTAACAACGATTCAGACCAGCTTGTGGGCTTAGTTATAACAAAATCAAA
>CM059197.1:42315325-42342825 GCA_030323885.1 Branchipolynoe longqiensis
GTTGTTGTGGCAACCAATCAGGTCCAGGTAGCACACTTCCATTACTACACGGGCAGGTTCAACCCATACCAATCCAGCATTCTGGTCATGGAAGCAGTGCGTTGGTGTGTGTGGTTGGTGGTTTTGTTGGGGGTGTTGTTTGTGGGTGGTGTTTTGGGTTTGTTGTTGGTGGGTGTTGTGGGGTTTGGTGGTTGACCCACATGTATGCCATTCAAGAGGGGAGTGTCCTAACGATTAGACTAAGCTCCCTGATAAACCCAACGCCCGCACACCAATCAGGTCCAGGTAGCACACTTCCATTTACCATACACCATGCAGGTTCAACACCATATAACATCCAGCATTCTGGTCATGGAAGCAGTGCGGTATGGTGTGCTGCAAACAAATGGGAACATCATACCTAGAGTAGGACTTGAACCCACATGTATGCCATTCAAGAGGGGAGTGTCCTAACGATTAGACTAAGCTCCCTGATAAAACCAACGCCCGCACACCAATCAGGTCCAGGTAGCACACTTCCATTTACCATACACCGGGCAGGTTCAACACCATACCACATCCAGCATTCTGGTCATGGAAGCGGTGCGGTATGGTGTGCTGCAAACAAATGGGAACGTCATCCCTAGAGTAGGACTTGAACCCACATTTATGCCATTCAAGAGGGGAGTGTCCTAACTAGGCTATCTAAGCTCCATGGTGCAACCAACCAACCCAGAGCTTCCTGCGTACGTGACATTTCACTTGGGCGAGGTGAGTGTAACAGGATGCTACCCATGCCACGCCAATGCTGTTTTATATGCCATGATATTATTAGCAAATACCATTGGCGATATAATCAGTGAAGCCAGACTGATTTGTTGAGGAGGAACAACACATGCTACTCTACGCACTCTCTACATTAATTGTGCCGTCGGAATACCATTCGCACTTTAATTGCGCATGCTAATCCTTTGCGCTTTAATGGCTGCAACATCAACTTCCCGCCATGAAAATGGCTGAACTGGCACTGTGTGAGTGTTTAATTAAACTAAATTATGTGGCATATGAGGATGTAAAGGACAAAGAGGTAGACAGTGAGCTCATATGAGCAGCTCACTGCGTTCTGATAGTCTAACGACACACCCCATGTCATTTCAGACCTGTTCATTGTTCGCAAAAACCATAGATAATGCAAGCCAACTTGAAGTGATGGTGCAAATACTATATATTTGTTTTGTCAGAATGTCGGTTCGACACTTTAATTGAAGTCGCTACTGTTTAGTGACTGCTACATAAACCCATGACAAGAATGGCCGATGAACTAGCTCTGGAAGAGTGCTTTTTTCCCTTTTTTTAATATATTTTTTTTAATTGGAACATGAGAGGATTGAGGATAAAGCGCAGTACAGGGTGAATTCATATGAGCAGCTCAGGGCAGCAAGACGAGTGAAATTCTAATCTGGGATCAAATTGGTCTCTTACAAAAAAAACCCACAGAAATCGATCTATAGCGAGTGATAATAGGGTTACAACACTGACTGCAGATTATTCCCCAAGCAAATTATGTACTGAGTGGCCGGGTGAAAAGGGTCTAGGGTTGTGCTTGGAGAGTAGCATATGAAACTCGACTTCTGGCAATTTTCAACGATTCCCTAACAGTGCTAAGCCCATAACCCCGTCGCAACAAATGCCATATTCACAGTGAGAAAATATCGAATTTATCCGGTCATATTATTAACCATCGCTTTTACACAGAAAATAAAAGTTCACAATCAATTATAAATGTGTGTCACTTACAAGTTACAGAGAATGTAAAAAGCTCACAATCAATTGTAAAAACTATGGTAAAGGATAGTAAAATAATAAAGGTTACTTCTGGTGGTTCTAAAGTCAAGGCCTGCAAGCCCCGTAGACTGCAACTTTAAAATTACCGATGTTGCGGAGGCAACATGGATAATTCACGAACGAGGCAAGGCGAACACGCGCAGCATGTGACCCCCACCCCCGCCCCTCACTCACTGCTGGCCTGACACTCGCTCTAGTCACTTCTCTCTCCCTCCCACCCACCCTTTTCTCATGGGGTTAAGTGCTGATGCTCTGTTATCTCGTTATCTAATTACACTGTTTTCGCATATGTACTTATACTGTTATCTATTTATACAGAACTTCGGCATAACACTGATGCCCGCTCTCACACACTGATTATGTACAGAAGACACTCTTCCTTGATTCTCCCACATGCCAGTCGCTCGATCTGCTGAGCCAGTCTCATGCCAGCCTCGACCGAGGTTATGACTTAATATTGATATATAATAATAATTATTATTATTATCATATATATTCTATTTGAATAAATCTCTGTATGAAACTCGTTTTCTGTTGTCCTTGCCGAGTGATGCGAATTAAGTAATATACTAACATGGAAAACGTTTGGAAGCATCATTATTATAGTTCATGAGGAAATTCCAATACATCATACAGCTGATCTCTAGATCCATAGTTTATTCATCATTATAATGATTGAGTTAATAACTGCCAGTATCTATGGTCAGACCAGTGCACCGGTGCTGACAAATGTGTTGTTCTGAAGAATAAAACTATGTAATAGAAAGATAGTACAGCATAGTCAGCTTCTGTGTAAATTATAATTGTATGGGGGGTGGGGGGGGGGACTGAGATGGGCTAGCCCTCGTTTATATTCCGATAATGAATCATAAAGCACATGTAATTTGAATTATAAAGCACATATGTAATTTGGCTCTTAACCATTAACTCTTAAAGCTGCATAGTCTGATGCAGCATCAAATTTTCAAAACCAAAATAATGATATAGGCTTGATTCTACATATATAACTTAGATATTGATGCACATATTAAGCATGTATTGCCACATAGAAGGGAACACTGAGACAATTTGATAGAACCTGTTACTGTTGAAGCCTATGGTGTCAGAGCTTTGGCGTGCTTGCCAAAACTATGTTTGCATGTTTGAATTTCAAATATTTCAAAACTTATCATTTTAAAATCAAAGTTACTTTAATCTGAAATAAGGTAGATTATAACGATCAATTTAATATATTTATCTCATAAAAAATGACCAAAATGCAAAACCATCGGACTATGCAACTTTAACCATTGAGACAAGTACAAAGTATATGCAGTATGGCAGTTGGAAAGAGCGAATCGAGTGTGAGGGCCCATGAAGATGGGTGGTGCATTATTGTATTGTCAGCATTGTATTATTACTATAACTTAACAGGACACTAACAGTAAGAGGGCAATACACAGATATGACACTAACTGCATCACCATCACCATCACCATTATTAGTAGTTCACTAGCTGCGTACGGTACTAATGTGAGTGGGTGTCTGTGCCGGGGCGTGATGCAGCGGGGTGGGACGGGCGAGGTGTGAAAGAGTATGTGGGACGGTGGTTCTCCGGGTGAAGCCAGGGCGGACTGGGCGGTCGGGCACAGAGCAAAGGGTGATGCGGGGCGGGGGACAGAGTGCGTAGAGCCGGGGCCGAAGCGGAATGGGAATAGCGTGGCACATGGGGGTTAGGTGGAGTGTGAACAGAATGGTGTGTGGGGGGAAAGGAGGTGGAGAGACAGAGTGGGGTGCCACGGTGACAGAGTGGTACTGGAGGGGAGTGTCCGGAGGCGGGCAACGGAGCTGTGGAACTGATCGGGGCGGGTCACGGCATGGCGTGGCGTGGCATGGCGTGGCATGGCGTGGCATGGCGTGGCATGGCGTGGCGTGGCGTGGCGTGGCGTGGCGTGGCGGTGTGATGTGATGCGGTGCGGTGCGGTGCGGGGCACGGGGCGCGTGGCGACGCAGGGATAGTGTCGCTGGAGGAGGGCTGCGGAGCGGAACGGGCCGGGAACGGGCACGGGGCTAGTTGCGTTGGAGGAAGGGGGGGTGGGAGTGGGAGATGAGGGGAAGGGGAAGGGGGGCTGGATATGTTGGGAGAAGGACACGGGATGGGGAAGTACACGGTATGGGGAAGTACACGGTATGGGGGCGGGGCGGGGCGGGGCGGGGCGGGGCGGGGCGGGGCGGGGCGGGGCGGGGCGGGGCGGGGCGGGGCGGGGCGGGGCGGGGCGGGGCTTGCAGGCCTTGCCTTTAGAGGATTGGCCCATCAAACGACGGCAGTGAGCGCATTGTACGGGCGTGGCTACACTATCTGAGTGGGGCGCTCGCCGCGCTCAGCCCCAGCCTCATTGTGGTGTAAGCGGCTGTAAGGGCCGCTCACCTTATCTCCCACGTCCACAACCGTCTGCCTTTTGTAGCCGTCCACAATGCTATCAACCCACCCACCAGGGGCCACCTCACTAACACACCCCACCCTCAACACAGGGGCTTCCAGCCTCGCACCAATACGGGTCTTCCGAGATACCCAGCTCCCGGACCCAGCAGGCCACTAATCAGGCTCATAGCCAGGCGTGGGAGAACACTGCATCAATCCAAACAACTGATGCAATGCACATGCCTGACATAGGGGCATGCGCAGTGGTAGCGTACATATTGATCGGTGTGAGCGTGGTGGTGCATTGGTGGAGCATCAGAGGGGGCTGCTGCCTGGACACAGGGGTGGGTGGATGGGGGTTACCATGGTTACTAATTATGACAGGGTGTGAGTGACTAGAGTCAGTAATCTGTAGTTGGAGCATTGGAGAGATGGTGAACACGCATACAGGGAATTGTATTTTATTTAGAGTAAAATATTTGCTCAGACAATTTCACTGCAATCTGCATTAAATACAAATGTACGGCAATAATTCTACCAAGTTTGGTCACAAGGAGGCCTTTGGTTATACTTATAGGTGCAAACTAAGTTTAAAGCATCGGGTCGATAGTGAAGGATAGGGCTGAGAGGGGCACCAATCCCAACTTCCAGTTCCAGTGTGTAAGTTGAAGCTGTGACCTGGTGTGTTTACACAGCATGCATCGTGGGGGATCAGTGGGCGGTAACTCAGAAAACTCATAGTCTGAGTTACTGAGTTTGTTTGATAAGTCATACAGTTCGCATAATATCAGTGATTCCTATAACGCATACGAACACATCCTGACACGCCCTCTCCCCTAGCCCCCACCCCCACCCCTGCCCCCCATACCTACCTAGGTCACTCGCCCCGCAACCCTGCCTGTTCTTCCCCCCTTTCCAGTCCCCTACCATCACCCACACATTCCCATGGCCAAACAGAATTAGGTAACCCAGAAATGACTAACCCCGACCTTTGTGAATGACTTCCAGTAAGACCAATACACAACCAGAACCATCAACAATACACTGATATAATTAGCACCAAAATAGCAGTCAGACTTACGCAATCATTCTGTGGAGATTGTCAACCCGCTTACATCACTGTAGACTCCACCAACTGTGGTTTTGACGATCTATGTACCATCTGATCCCCTAGATATAATCATATTATATGAGTTCCTATTTAATGTACATAAATGTTCTATAATTTAAATTAATATATATCTTGTAATTAAATAATATACAGATCTAGACATACAATGTAAAATAGCTGAACTACCAGTGCCCTGAAGCTAAGAAGAGAACTATTCAGATAAATAGATTATGAAAATATAAATAATTTATTCATCTATTCTACACTATATACACACTATATTTATATATAAAATATTCCACACTATACAGTGTATATATGGTGTAGAATCAATTATACATATATTTATATAATTTATTCATCTGAATAGTTCGGTTCTTAGCTTTGGGGCACTGATATTCCAGCCGTTTTACATTGTATGTCTAGATCTGTATATTACTTAATTACAAGATAGATATCAATTTAATTTATAGAAACATTAAAGTACATTAAATAATAACATGATGGACATGAACTTTTGGTGAAAGTGATCGACGAAGTGTCAACAAACGTGGTGAGGCCTCTTACAGGATGCGGGGATATGAGGCTTCCTGTTGGACGTCTTACTACAGAACCGCCTCCCCTCTCCTCAAAACACACCACGCCTGAGATTTACCAACCCATTCTGGTTGGTTTTGACACTGATGCACCATGGAAAGCAGGTACCTCCGTGTGGCTTAGAAGGTAGATGCAAACGTTCACAAATCAACTGAAGTTCCCTTACTTCACTGATCGCAATGCAGATCACGTCATTGTTACGTGACACAAAATGTCTAGGATTTGTTGCACAAAACGGTCAACCTTGATGGGGAAAACCACCACCATCAACAGCACCACCACCATCAACACCACCAGTCACCACCCGCCAGTACCACCACCACCACCACCACTTACTGCCACCTTCATCACCGTCACTCGCCTCACCACCACCACTCCAACCAACACCATCACCACACCATCAACAGCACCACCGCCATCAACACCACCAGCCACCACCCGCCAGTACCACCATCACCCCTTACTGCCACCTTAATCACCGTCACTCGCCTCACCACCACCACTCCAACCACACCATCACCACCATCACCAACCACTACTACCACTAAATAGTGGTAGGTCCACTACCTCCACTCGCCTCACCACCACAACCACCACCACTCCAACCATCACAACAATCACCATCAACACCGCCACACCACCAGTCACCACCACCCACTCCCACGTCACTTGCCTCACCACCACAACCACCACTCCAACCATCACCATCACCACCACACCATCAACACCACCAACCACTACTACCACTAAGTAGTGGTAGGTCCACTACCTCCACTCACCTCACCACCACAACCACCAGCACTCCAACCATCACAACAATCACCATCAACACCACCACCACTATCAAAACCACCACTTACTACCCACCTTCACTCTCACTCGCCTTACCACTACCTTCGCCACCTTTACCACCTTACCACCACCATCCACAACAACTGCCATCACCACCACCACCCTTACCATCACCACCACCATCCACAACAACTGCCATCACCACCACCACCCTTGCCATCACCACCACCACCCTTACCATCACCACCACCATCCACAACAACTGCCATCACCACCACCACCCTTACCATCACCACCACCATCCACACAACCTGCCATCACCACCCACCCACCACCATCCCCATCACCACCACCATCCACAACAACTGCCATCACCACCACCACCTTACCCCATCACCACCACCATCCACAACAACTGCCATCACCACCACCACCCTTACCATCACCACCACCATCCATAACAACTGCCATCACCACCACCACCCTTACCATCACCACCACCATCCACAACAACTGCCATCACCACCACCACTCTTACCATCACCACCACCATCTACAACAATTGCCATCACCACCACCACCCTTACCATCACCACCACCATCCACAACAACTGACATCACCACCACCACCCTTACCATCACCACCACCATCCACAACAACTGCCATCACCACCACCACCCTTACCATCACCACCACCATCCACAACAACTGCCATCACCACCACCACCCTTACAATCACCACCACCATCCACAACAACTGCCATCACCACCACCACCCTTAGCATCACCACCACCATCCACAACAACTGCCATCACCATTTACTAACACTTACAAAAATGCTACAGTTCCTGGGAATCAGTTGGAACAGGTTGCGCCAGAATGTGATTTATAATTGGTCCACCATAGAAGTAATCAGGGCTCAGGGGGGCTGGGGCTGGGATGGGGCTTCACGTCCTGGCAACATCAAGGTCACATCAGGATGGGTACCAACTTGTGCCAGTGCGCATTGACGGCGGTTTCAATTCGTGCTACTCCCACTGGGATACCAATACCGCCAGCACCATAACACGAGGCCCCACTCAGTCACCAAATGTCCTTCCCCCCCCCCCTTCTATTTTTTTAATTTTTATAAGTCCTTGGTTTGACTCGGCCGGAGATCAAACCCACAACCTCCCACATGAATAGTGGATGCTCTTATTTAATAGTTTATTCCGTCAGGCTGCTGAACGAGAAAATAAGAATAAGCGCACACTGTGAAAGGGCATCCGACTGGGTGGCCGACGGGGTAAAGCACCCGCTTCCAACGTGGAGGGTCGTGGGATAAACCCTCGACCGAGTCCAAAGACTTATCAAACTGATTTATTGTCGCTCTGTTGCCTGGTGCTCAGTATTATTGGGTTAGAGCCAGGACTGGTTGTTACCTCAGTGCCCGGATAATATGACTTGGGTCATGGGTGCTGGCAGCATGCTATCCAAATGGAGCAGCACTATAAAGTCACCTGAAGTGGCACTATCACAAGTCGGTACCCATCTTATTGGAATAATTCAATATAAAACAAACATTAACAAAACAACTAGGAACTGTTGGTAAAACTGGCCACCGGAAATGGGGCCGCATTATCTGTTGGATGCCAGGCTTTGAAGCGTTTTAGAGCCCCTTTCAATTTCCCCAGATCTGCCCAGCTTCTTTCATTTTCTTTGAGGGGCAATGATCAACTTTCTTCCTTGGTGGCTCGGTTTTAACAGTTGAACTTGGTATAATGCGTAGAACTTAAGACGATGTTTTGCATTTATCATGGCAACTGGCATCCACAGGAATTAAATCAAGTTCGGCATTGATCATAGAATACATAACTATTATTTGGCAAGTGTGGATTTAATACTGGGGTGCTTTCTGCTGCGTCGAATAACACTACTACTAGTACTAGGGCAAACAAAATGGCATGGGAGGCATCTTCATCTCAATATCACTTACATGTACATTTCAGTGCCACTCTTCACTCATCACTTTTTACTCGACACACCCTGTACATTCTTTGTTTTTGTGTAAATATATTTATTCCTCCAAAGCCTTTTTTCAAACTACTAGTCTTTCAGCCATTGTTGGTACAGAGTGATTTACACTTTGTTTTAGATTTTTTTGAATGGTTTAGTATTGTAGTAGTGTGCACTGACCTCTCAGGCAAGTAACCACATAGACAGGTAGGTGTGGGTAGTGTGTTGATATCAGGGAGCCTGCGTGGTGTAATGGTTAGCACATTGGCCCGGAGTGCAAAGAGATGTGGGTTCAAGTCCCGCTCTAGACACAATATTTCCCATTTTCATCACCCCCATGACACTAGTT
This sequence comes from Branchipolynoe longqiensis, assembly GCA_030323885.1. Lineage (NCBI taxonomy): Eukaryota > Metazoa > Annelida > Polychaeta > Phyllodocida > Polynoidae > Branchipolynoe > Branchipolynoe longqiensis. The sequence continues at coordinate 42,324,397 of CM059197.1, forward strand.
GTCGTGACCATGATCCTATACAAGCTACGCGCTGTATGGTTGTTGAACCTACCGTGTGTATGTATGTGTAAGTGCATTGGCTGTATGTATGTAATTGTAAGCATTAAAAGACTTACAATTCCAGGGGGACGATTGTAGTAGTGTGCACTGACCTCTCAGGCAAGTAACCACATAGACAGGTAGGTGTGGGTAGTGTGGTGATATCAGGGAGCCTAGGTGGTGTAATGGTTAGCACACTGGCCCGGAATGCAAAGAGATGTGGGTTCAAGTCCCGCTCTATGCGCAATATTTTTCATCACATTGCATGGCATCCCATAACAGTATGATAACAAATATTTGTTTAAACAGAAATTGTGAGCATAATGGTTTCATATGATAAGTTGGCTTTAGAGTAACCACACAGGGCTAGTCGTGAGCAATTAGCTTAGAAGTTAGAGGTGTAGGTCTTAAAATGTGGTGTTTTGGAGAGGTAGTGGCAGCAATTATTAACACATTTATACATTGATTGATTGATTGGTGGTTGCTTTATGCCGTGTCGGCAGCATAGGCCATATTCACGGCGAGAAATGTTTGTTTTTGTTCAAACCATCGCTTTTACATGTAAAAGCATACAATCAATTTTGTGTCAATGGACACTCATGAATTTTGTAAACTCACAATCATATAGCTAAATAAAAGTCTAAATGATAGTATTATTCACTGATGAAATTTGTTTAAAAACCTATATGAGTTGGTACAAACCAGCTGCCCTCAAAAAGGCTAAAATCTTTTCTTGTTTTACTTTAGTAAAAAGGTCTTGCATGTTGTTTGCAGTGTAAAATTGTTGGCGCAGGGCCATGAAATCCACACAGTTTAATAAAATGTGTTTTAATGTCAGTGGGGACTGACATCCAATACATTCAGGGGGAGGCTCCCCCTTGAGCAGAAAAACGTGTGTTAGCCACGAGTGGCCAATATGGCATCTTGTTAAAACAACCTGGTCGTGTCGCCCTTCCAGGCGACTCTGCGGCAGTCCGTTCACGGAGGGGGTAATTCTATGGAGTTTGTTGTCTGGGTGTTCATCCCATTCCCACATTTATACAAGTTCAAAATTGTAATGTGATCTAAGATGAGGTTGTTGCCAGCACATGTTGGGCAGCTTACTAAGGGAAATAGAAAACGAGAACGTCATGATATTGGTTGCCATACAGGTTAAATGTCATCCAAGAGGATGATAAGCAACCACAGATAATCCAGTTGGCATACAGGTTAAAGCTACATAATGTAATGAAAACATCCAATACTTTAATCCAAAACAAGTATCTGAATGTAATGCAACATATTCAAGTTAGATACTGGTACGGTTAGTGTTTGTTTGTTTGTTGTTGTTTAACATCCTAGCAACATCTACGGTCATATCAGGACGGGTACCGACTTGTGACAGTGTGCACTCATGGCGACTTTATAGTGTTGCCCCACTGGGAGACCAGGCCACCAGTACCATGGCCTGATATCCCACTCAGTCACATTATCCTGACACTGAGACAACCAGTCCTTGCCCTATCCTAATAATGGTGAGTGCCTGGCTAGGAAGCAACAAGTATAAATTGTTAAGTCATTGGTTTGACTCGACCAGGGTTCGAAGCCACGATCCCATGGTCTACCAACACGGGACACGGACGCTCTAACTCATTCGGCCATCCCATCTGGTTGGTACGATTAGTAAATATATGTTGCTGCATTAAAGGGGATACTAAGTAAATTTAATGTCTATGGTGTCCAGTGTTTTGATGCGCATGCCAAGAGTAATTTACATTTTTTTCACTTCAAATATCTCCAATGGTAGTCATTTATAATGAAAGTGACCTCGAATTAAAGCATAGTAGATTATAACAATCAACTTAATAGATTTATCTTTTTTTTTTAAACAAAAAAACAACACAGAAACTCAAACCAACTTAAAGCAACATACAAGGTAATAAATAGTAAGCAATGAGACAATGAGGGATTATTGTGACAAATATTTTTTCCGTGTCAGCAGAAAGAGCAATGATTTATTGGTATACCACCGGGGGGTGGGGCTGGTGGTTAGTTATTATTATTATTATTATTATTATTATTATTATTATTATTGGTGTTCTCTGTGGCGTAGTGGTTAGAGGGTCTGACCTTTTTTTTAGGTCGGACTCCTAATCTGAAGGTCTGGTTTGATTCCCCGTGCCCCCACCTCTGCCAATTTGAATTTCCACCGCTGTGTATAACTTACAGCGTCATCAAAGACCAGTTGCTCTCATACCATGTCTATGTGGTGTGGGAGGTTAAAAATCCCTTGGGTCGGTAAAAGTGTAGGCTCGGGCTTTCTATCAACAAACTGGATAATGGTGAAAACAAGTCTATTCTGACTTATCCATGATAGGCAGTATAAATCTTCAAGAATTATTATTATTATTATTATAATTATTATTATTATTCAACTATCTCTTTTACACAGAATTTACAATCCATGGCGTGGTAAAGACAAATGGCATTACTATGAAAGCAAAAGCTCACAATCTTGAGAAACGTGGGTTGCAGGTCAACCTTAGAAGCGAGTACTAAGTCTGTAAAAAGCTACCATTTAGTGCAATGACTCTTGAACCCTGCCATGCATAAATGATAAATAGTGAATCAAATAAGAAAGTGATACTGGCGTTTGTGGTTTGGGCACTATCCAATGCATTAGTTTCAAAATCCTATCCACAACATCCTTCTTGCCACTGCCGTCAAATGGCTAATTCGTCTTTTGTTAGATCTAAATCAAAGTCAAACAAAAGGTTAAAGATGGAGAGTATCGGGAAAAAAGGGAAGGGGAAAAAAAGAATGCCGCGAGTTGAGTCCGCCAGGTGGCAATGTGATTGACAGGTGTGAGTGTGAATCATGCCACCCTAGTGTCCACCCCTCCCCGCCAGGCGGCGTCTACCCCAATATTCACACCCGCAGATCTGATTATCGATCTCGTGATCGCTACATGATTCATCAGGTGATCATGTCCCATATGATCGCCTCATTGAGTATTGATAATTGATCGGCAGGCATGAGAGGAGCTAGTTAGAGAGGAGATGAAAAGGGGTGCTCCCTCCCTGCTACGTGGCGCGAGTGAGGCTGGTGCAGTCATGAGCTGCTCGCAACAGCTAAGTCTGAGCAGCTCGGGAAACTTAGGGATAAGTCAAAACAGTTTGGGCAGCTTAGGAGCAATTGGAGCCGCTCAGCTAGGAATAAATCAGAACTCGGGCAACTTAAATCGCAACAGTTCCACTCAGAATAAGTCAAAACAGTTTGGGAAACGTAGGAACAAGTCAGAACAGCTCGGGAAACTTAGGAACAAGTATGAACACCTGTGACACCACTGGTTTGGTTTTGTACATAATCAGGTAGTAAAGTGTATAGGTGAAGGGCATAGCACCATTTACTACATAGCTCTTTCTCTCTCTATAAATATACATATATATTTGTATATGTAAGTTGGTATGTATTTACATACGCATATATGTATGTATGATTGATTGATTGGTGGTTGCTTTACGCCGTGTCGGCAGCATAGGCCATATTCACGGCGAGAAATGTTTGTTTTTTCTTTAAACCATCGCTTTTACATGTAAAAGCAGACAATCAATTAAATGCCAATAGACACTCATTAAATTAGAAAGCTCACAATCATATATTTCTGGTCAAGGGAAACAAATTCCCATAGAAAAAGAAAAGTTTTATTAATAATTGATAGAATCTATTTAGTAAACTATATGAGGTGGTACAGTCCAGCTGCCCTCAAAAAGGCTAAAATGTTTTCCTGTTTTACCTTAGTAAAAAGGTCATGCATACTGTCTGCAGTGTAGAACCGTTGGCGCAGGGCCAAAAAATCAACGCAACTTAGTAAAATGTGTTTGAGTGTCAGCGGGGACTGACACCCAATACATTCAGGGGGAGGTTCCCCCTTGAGCAGAAAAGCATGTGTAAGCCACGAGTGGCCAATACGGCAGCGGCTAAGGACCACTTGGTCCCGCCGACCTCCCGCATGAGTCTGTGGTGGCTTTCCCACAGATGGTTCAATTTCTTTAAGTTTATTAATGTTTTCATCCCACTCATGTTGCCATTTGGATTTTATGTGGCTGGCTATTAGTGGTTTCAGATCAGAGTGAGGGATCAGACATGGTTCGAGATCACAGTTCAGGGCTTCTTCGCAGCCTGATCAGCTCGTTCATTTGCTTGTATGCCGGCATGGCCAGGCACCCAGCACAGGTGGATGTCATACCCATCCGTTGTCAGTTGGTTCATTTTATAAATGACCGTTGCTAGAATAGGGTGATTCGTTTTCAGTCCAGCAACAGCCAGGAGGCAATAGAACGAATCACTGTATATAACATAGTTAGTGTGGTTGGACTCCAAAGCGAGAAGGAGTGCTCGGGCTTCTGCAGTGAAAATCGCAGAAGCCTGAGCACTCCTTCTCGCTTTGGAGTATGTATGTATGTATGTATGTATGTATGTATGTATGTATTAATGTATGTATGTATGTATGTATGTATGTATGTATGTATGTATGTATGTATGTTATGCATGCATGCATGCATGCATGCACGCACGCACGCACGCACGCACGCACGCACGCACGCACGCACGCACGCACGCACGCACGCACGCACGCACGCATGTATGTATGTATGATACCGGCGTTATATTGCGCACTGTCATAAGTCGATGCCCGTCCTGATGTGACCTTAGATGTTGCCAGGACGTAACAGTCCAACAAAACAAACAAACAAAATAATTACATTGACATAAGCATAAAATGGAGGCGAATTTCTGAGTAACCATAAATGGAATGCCACAAATGTGTGAGTCCTTAGATGCTGCAGCATGTTGCTGTGTCTGTCTGTCTGTATGTCTGTCTGTTGGGACCTTACGTCCTGGCAACATCTAAGGTCACATCAGGACGGTATGTTGCCTTGTTATGAACATCATTATCACGAGCAGAATAAAAGGAGCATGCATGATAGAACCATTCATTTGTCATTTGAGTTTTAACCCTTCTTTAGCTTATTAGTTCTGGGTTGAAATATGTACTTAGTATGTTTTAGTCTACATCATTATAAAATATTACCAATTATTATTATTATTATTATTATTATTATTATTATTATTATTATAATAAACCATGTAATACATGCACCAATCTCTTACACCTATGGAATTCTCTTTTAAGACAGTCATTTTAATGACCTGGTGTGATACATGTTTCTGAAAGTTGATCTTATATTGTCAATCTAACCAAGGTTAGTACATGTTACAAACATTAGAAATATCACTACATGGCCGTGAAATAGGTAAACTTACATGCATTAATACATAAAGGTTAATGTTCAGATTCGTGTCAATATTAATGGCGTATTTCTAAGTCAAGCCAAGAATAAAATTAGCCAATGCCGATACATTGTCATTGTCGTGTAGTTTTAATACATACACAATACCATATCTAATCTATATATTCCATCTAGTAAGCCCAAGGTTATATATAAATATATAACCTTGGGCTTGCTAGATTGAATATATAATATAACCGTGGGTATGTATTAAAACGACAATGACAACATATCGGCATTGGCTAATGAATGTATGTATGTATGTATGTATGTATGTATGTATGTATGTATGTATGTATGTATGTATGTATGTATGTATGTATGTATGTATGTATGTATGTATGTATGTATGTATGTATGTATGTATGTATGTATGTATGTATGTATGTATGTATGTATGTATGTATGTATGTATGCATGTATGTATGCATGCATGCATGCATGTAGTGACATAGAAATACGCCATTAATATTTTCACGAATCAGAACATTAAACTTGATGTATTAATGCATTGTAACGATCTACATATTATCTGCTAATGCATTTGCTCAGGATAAACTGATTTGTTTTTTACCAAAAAAAAAGAAGAGTTATCACCTTTTGAGACAGGCTCATACACACACACATACAAAAGGCCATTACCAGGGGGCTTGTGCCTGTGTTTCACATATTGAAACAAGCGCGGAACTGGTCGTGTGGGGTCCCACCACCACAGTTCAGACATTAACAAAGAGACAATATGAGCAGATAATCAAATTTTAAAAGCCACTGGTGACTCAAAAGATCCCAGATCAAGACGTGATCCAAAGGAAGGGGCGTGGCAATTGTGGCCGCCACGCCCCCTGGCGGAGAGGATAAGGATCACAGCGACTGTATCCCCCAACCTGCCAACCACCACCATCCATCAAACACCAACACCACCATCAATCACCTCCACCCACCACCAACCAACAACACCTCAACCACCATCACCTATCCACCTCCACCACCATCACCTATCCACCTCCACCCACCTCCACCTCCACCACCATCACCTATCCACCTTTACCCACCAGCACCTCTCCCACACATCACCCACTCACTGCATCACTATCTTTACCACCCACAAATACCAGCCTTGCTCACCAACACCTCTTACAACCACCCGACATCACCCACCACCACTAACTATCACAACCCACCATCACCTCTTACAACCACCCCACTCTTCCACTGCCACCCACTCCTCTACTACCACCCACCCCTCAACTACCACCCACTGCTGCACTACCACCCACTCCCCACAACCCACTCCACTACCACCCACTCCTCCACTACCACCCACCCCTCCACTACCACCCACTGCTCCACTACCAGTACCACCCACTCCCCACAATACTCTCCTCCACTACCACCCACTCCTCCACTACCGCCCACTCCTCCACTACCGCCCACTCCTCCACTACCATCCACTCCTCCACTACCAGTACCACCCACAACCCACTCATCCACTACCACCCACTCCTCCACTACCACCCACTCCCCACAACCCACTCCTCCACTACCACCCACTCCTCCACTACCACCCACTCCTCCACTACCACCCACTCCCCACAACCCACTCCTCCACTACCACCCACTCATCCACTACCACCCACTCCTCCACTACCACCCACTCCTCCACTACCACCCACCCCTCCACTACCACCCACTGCTCCACTACCACCCACTCCCCACAACCCACTCCTCCACTACCACCCACTCCTCCACTACCACCCACTCCCCACAACCTTGAGATCGATGTGTATTGGATTTTACACCCATCACGCTCCAACGCGCCAGCACGGTCCCGTGCTATAAACAAATAACTCACTCACCCCCACCCCACTGCTCCGCCCTACTGACCTATGAGCCCCTGCGACAAGAAGAACCCTCACCCACAACCCATCCAACTCAAGAACAAAAGACAGGAGTCATGGTACCAGCAAGAACTGTTCCAGAGGACAGAGGACTTCGTGAGATCAGTGGTGGCTACTTGATGGTCACCCAAGCGTCACCTCCTTCCTGAACACTGAGCACGAATCAGGCGTGTCGAGAGAAGAAAGTTGTAGGCGAATTATTAGTGCCACCAGTTCTGCGTGTGTGTGCGTGTGCATGTGTGTTCGTACGTGTATGTTGTCTGTGCGTGTTTTAATCGGTGATAAATCAGAGAATTGAACAGACATTACACCGTCTTAGATCTCGTCCTTTTGTTGTGTATCATCAGTTAAAACCTGAATCAAAGTGAGAGGGTAAGTGTGTACGTGTAGCTGTGGGTGGGTAGGTGGATGGGGGAGGGGGAGTGTGGGGGATGCAACTCAATGGAGGTAGATTTGGAGATAAGAGTAGATAAGTGCAGGGGTACACGTGGCCTAACGGTATCCGGTGAGAGGATTTTTCACAATGATCCTTTACACCTTTACATTGATCGATTGATTGATTAGGATTTTACCTCGTAATAATATATAAGGTCATACCGGGATGGGCACTGACTCGTGCCATTGCGCAAACAACTTTATACAGTGACTCTGCTTGTCTGTTGGGTTTTATGTCCTTGCAACATCTAATGGCATATCAGGATGGATATTGGCTTGAAACAGCACGCACTGACAGCAACTTTGTAGTACTGCCCCACTGGGAGAATGGGGACCCGACATCCCACTCAGCCACATTATCCTAACACTGAGCCAACTAACCAGTCCATCCCCTATCCTAGAAATGCAAAGTGCCAGACATGGTTTGTTTGTTTGTTTGTTGTTGTCTTACATCCTAGAAACATCTAAGGTCATATCAGGACGGGTACCGACTTGTGACAGTGCACACTCATGGCGAATGTATAGTGCTGTCCCACTGGGAAACCAGGCCGCCGGCACCATGACCTGGTATCCCACTCAGTCACATTATCCTGACACTGAGCACACCAGTCCTGTCCTAATAATGCAGAGCGCCTGGCTAGGAAGCAACAAGTATCAATTTTTAAGTCATTAGTTTGACTCGACCGGGGTCCGAACCCACGACCCCACGATCTACCAGCACGGACGCTCTAACTCATTTGGCCATCCCGTTTGGTGGCAATAAGTATTAATTTGTATGAGTCTTCAGTTTGATGCAGCCCGGGATTCATTCATACATATGACCACCTTTTCAAGGAAGCAAACACTCTACCCACCAAGCTATTCGGTCAGTTCGTTTGGTTATTGGGGTTTGATGTCCTAGTAACGTCTAAGGTAATATCAGCAACACCTTGTGACTTGGGACTCATGGCTACTTGAGAAAGCTGCTCTACTGGGATATCCCACTCAGTCATATTACCCTCAAATTAAGCCAACCAGATTTTGCCATGTTTGACACTTGTCACTACCTAGCCTGGTGCTCAGAACTACAGGGATACGACAAGGAGCGGTGGAATGAGAAAGCCGTTGTCGGCTGCTGAAATTGACTTCACTTAATCAGTGAATGTAATCAAATTAATATTGAAAGTGTGCAGAGAGACAGTTAGTTCACAGTGTAGAGGAGGCGGGGAGGAGAGAATGCACGCTCCACAGTGAATAGCATGGAGGTTAAGGTGGCTAGAGAGAAACATTAAGGGGCTGCCGTTATTTATATCCACATAATAAATTATATAGTACATATACAAAATATTCCAAAGGAAGCATTATGTGGAACAATCTTGTTTGAAAAGTGTATTTAATGCAAAGTACTTAAAGACTTTGTATTTGTCATGGGGGTGATGAAAATGGGAAATATTGTTACTGTTAAGTTCAGAACACGTGTATAAGGTAATGGAAGCAAATCAAGAAACACTAACAGAGAAACCCTTGTATATATATACTTGGCCTTATGTACATGCGAGAAGCAGATGTCAAGATATCATTTCCAAGGTACCAAAGTTGGTATCCATCAAACCACTAGTCAAGCCCCTTTCCACGCTAGGGAGGAGGGTTGCCTGTTTGGGCTTTATATCCTAGAAGCATCTAAGGTCATCAGGATGGGTACGAACTTGTGACTGTGTGCACTCATGGCGACTTGATAGCACTGCCCCACTGGAAGACTGAGCCGCCGGCAACATTACTCAATCTCCCAGATCTCCCACTCACATTATCCTTATCCTGATCCTGATACTGAGCAAACCAGCCCTTGTCCTATTATATTAATGGCAAGCACTGGGCAAAGTAGTGACAAGCATCAATTTTGTAAGTCATTGGTTTGACTCGGCCGGGGTACAAACCCACGACCTCCCACACGGTAAGCCAGCCAGCAATTCTGTTATTCAGCATCCCACCCAGTGGTAGTGAAGCGCATTGCAGCAATACACACTTCTGCCATAACATGCACACTGACTGTCTCCCAGCAGATTATGGTTTACTGACTTTTGCGGGTTAATACTTAGTCGCAACTTTTATCGGAGGTTATATGTCATCAGACAGGCTACCAAAGCAGATCCTCTACTCTCAACTGTCTTCTGGTTACAGAAAGAGAGGGCGCCCTCGTCTCCGGTTCAAGGATACCATCAAGAGAAACCTGAAGCTGAGAGATATTAAGACCGACTCATGGACATCACTCTAACAGCAGAGAGCTAAATGGAGAGCGGCAGTCAAGTAATGAAAGCAGTCTTTGTCACATCGCGACCGACACCATGATGATGATGATGATGATGATGATGATGATGATGATGATGATGGCAGGTAGCTTACATTTATTACCTCATACGCAGTCCACCAATTCACAAAAGTCTGAATACACACTTCGTAGAACAGTATTTTAATGTGAACAAATGATTAATTCAGGCAAATAAAAACATCTAGCCAGAAGGCTGTTTTTTTTTATATAAATAAAAAAAAAATGGACCAAGAGATGGCCATCTACCTGAAGAAGCTGATGTGGTAAGAGGAGCGGAGAGATGGTTAGATGATGAATGGGATGGGGTAGGGTGGGGCGTGGGGGTAGGTTGGGGGTTATTAAAGTGGAAGTGAAGGGATATGTGTGGTTTAACAGGCTGACTTTTGGAAGTCGTGTTTGGCAATGAAACAGAAGTCACCCTTGAAGGGGGTCAATGAGACGTGTTGGGGTAATTAATTAGGGACGTAGCTGTGTGTGCGTGTGTGTGTGTGTACGTGTGTGGTTGAAGAGTGACAGGTGAAAGAAAAGGGACATGGCTGCTTTACAATTCCTTTTTCCCCTTCAAACCCCATTCACAATGCCACCCCTCAGTTCAGCACTGCATTTAACGTCGCCACTTATTTCCCCCTTGCACTCTTCTAGAAGACTCTGCTCTGGCACTGTATAGTCGTTTCCATAGTTACGTCAACTCCACAATGTGCATGTTTTATATCTAATATCCTTTCCATGATCTTGTAAGATAAATCTATGCGATCTTAAAATTTTGAACTACGAATAATAACAATTACAAATTCCCATTACCAGAAGAAGATGGCGCGGACACACTTATGGGTTGAGTATTTGACTTTGTTCTCATGACACAGTGAAATGTAGTATTGAACAATATAAAACTTGAAAAGCTGACTGATACTGATAGGGGGGCGGTGACAGCTTGGTATCGAGAAAACCCATTTGTGTCACCACCGGAGCCAGGATCTGCAGCAATTGCATCATTCGGATCCAACGCGAATGGCCATTGGTTATAGTTAATAAATATAGAATACACAAATCCTTCATAAATAAGTACTTTTTTTTAAAACTATAGCTATGCTCCACGAATAAATGTAGGTGGTGTTGTGCGACTGGGCTCCTACTGCCTATATTAAATACAGGTGGCATCCTGCTGTGGGGAAGTACAAATGCAGGCAGTATGTGCTTGAATCCATGGATACCAATTTTTGTTCATACATTTAAGTGTCCAAAGACCATTTCGTACATTCAAACCTCAGTGAACTATGCAAAATACACAAACTCAAGCGATATAGTCTCAATTCCATGTGAGAGGCCATAGGTTCGATCTTTAACAGGGGCAAATAACAAATCTGACCAAACAAAATCAGAGCTTGGTGTTACTTCATCAGGCGGTCATGGACTGATTAGTTCGGTGTTGATATTGTGGGTTTCACCATCAACACCACTACCACTACCCACTACCCCCATCACTTGCCTCACCACCACAACCACTACTCCAACCATCACCATCACCACCACACCATCAACCCCACCACCATCACCATCACCACCAACACGACCACACCACCAGTCAGTCACCACCCACTCCCACCGTCACTTGCCTCACCACCACAACCACCTCTCCAACCATCACCATCACCATCACGACCACACCATCAACCACTACTACCACTTCATTTCAGTGGTGATTTGACATAGCTACTCGCCTAGTCCTAAGTATTTAATAATAATAATAATAATAATAATAATAATAATAATAATAATAAGAAGAAGAAGAAGAACAACAACAACAACAACCATGATAAGAATAACCATGATAATATTAATACAGATAATAACCGTGAGGGTGATACTAATGATAATGATACTAATGATGATAACGACACCAATGGTGATAATGTGATAATGATGAAAATGGTGGTGCTGATGATAATAACAAGAAAAATATTACTAATAATTTAATAGCGTGTCCTCACTAGCAGAAGACATTCTAAAGTGTTGTGCAATAAAACCATGAGATTACAAATTTTGTTATAATAGTTAAAAGATAGAGAATTTTCTTTACCATAAAAAGCTCCCTTGGCAACTGAGATATTAAAATTCATCAACGAGATACTACCTTTCTTACATTATAATTTATTGTAGTGCTAGTATCTATCTGCTGATTTTTCTGATTCATTTTTGGCTATGTTCGACACTTTTACTATTTAATTTATTATCCAACTATAACTGCTAAAAAAAATACCATTACTTGGAATCAAAAGCCTCCTTAATGTAACAAAGCGCTTAATGGTATTACTGGAACGCCAGTGTTCCACACTGGCAAAGATATTTGAAGAATAAAATTATATTTACTAATTTTCTTTTTAATTTGTAAATGCGACTGAGTGGGATATTTCATAATGATGGCATGACAATACAGTTATCTCAGGGTATGGCAGCACTATAAAGACATCATTAGTGAACGCTGTCACAAGCCAGGTACCGTCCTGATTTGACCTCTGATGATGCTCCGACGTAAAACCCTCATCACCAGAGCCTTCGCCTATGCGAACTCTGACCCGACACCTCGCCCTTTGTGATTAAAACGGCCACGTGATCAAAACTAATTAGTGCCAATCAGCGCTAATCACTTCGCATCAAAGGAGACAACACCTGGGCACTTTGGCCAGCAGACCGTGACACCCACGTAGCCACAAATCAAAACGAGGTAGCCCACGGAAAAGCCGGTATTGTCCACAACAGGGAGAGCAAATGAATAAATACTTCAGTCCATGTGGGCCAACATGATCGCGTGTTGGGGTTTTAGTCTAGCGACGTCCAATGTCATCTCAGGACTGGTACCGACTTATGACGATGCTTTTGTGGAGGGTTTTATTGTTTTTTTAGTGGATAAGGAAGGATTTTAGGCCAAAGTTACCCGGGGGTAATATTATGGTAGCGCACACCCATGTTGGTTTTATAGTGTTGCCGCACTTGGATACCATGCCGCAACCACAATGATTTGATATCCCACTCGCTCATATTATCCTATCAGTCCTTGCTCTATCCTACGAGTCCTAGTGATGCTGAGTGCCAGGTTAGGTAGCGACAAGTATCGATTTTGTTTTGACTTGGCCAAAATTCAAACCCACGACCTTCTGCGTGAGTAGTGGGTACTCAACCCATTCGGCTAGCCATTCTGGTCAGCCAAAATTAAATAATACGCGCATATATATATGACTGTCTTAATTACATCAAATGGTGCATTTTTCTGTATTGTGTGAATATGATGAAAGAAGTAGTTGAAGTTGAAGTTGAGTTTGTGAAACAAAAACAGAATATTTTGGGTGTGTTTTAAATAATGAATGCAGCCTTTCACTCATTAAAGTTGCATAGTCCGATGGTTTTGAGTTTCTGTCATTTTTCTGAGGTAAATATACTCAATTAATTGTCATAATTAATTGTCTTTAATTTGAAGTAACTTTTATTTTGAATGTCTAACCTTTGAGATATTTGAAGTGCAAACATGTCAAATTAATTTTGGCAAGCACGCCAAAAGTCTGATGCCATAGGCTTCAGCAGTAACCAGTCCGATTAAATTGACCCGGTATGACCTTCTTTTTTGAGTTTCTGTCATTTTTCTGAGGTAAATATACTCAATTGATTGTCATAATCTACCTTTCTTTAATTTGAAGTAACTTTTATTTTGAAGGTCTAACCTTTGAGATATTTGAAGTGCAAACATGTCAAATTAATTTTGGCAAGCACGCCAAAAGTCTGATGCCATAGGCTTCAGCAGTAACCAGTCCGATTAAATTGACTCAGTGTCACCTTCTATGTGGCAGCAAATGCTTAAGAGTGCATGATTATCTAAGTTAGATATGTAGAATCAGATCTAGATAATTTGTTTGTTTTTGAAAATCTGATGCTTCATCGGACTATGAAACTTTAAGGGAACATGAGTATGGTGGATGGATATCACAATGGATAACACATAACAGTGCGTTTCATATCAATCTGCGATATCATGTAGTAAATGATGTACCTTAAACAACACAAACCCCCTGATATATATGTACTGCAGTGCAGAGCAAAATTAATTTAATCTTCACTTTTGGCATTATCTATTCGGTCACTTCCTAACCGTTCAAACATAAATTTGAACAGTCTGATGCTTTTGAGTTTCCGAAATGTATTAAAGATAAAAATAATATTAGGATTATTGTTATAATCGACCTTATTTTAGATTGAAATAACTTTTATTCTAAATGTTTAACTTTCTAGGTACATGGAGCTAAAGTTGCATAGTCCGATGAAAACATCAAATTTTCAAAACCAAAACACTTATATAGACATAATTCTACGTGTTCACCTTTGATACTGGTGCACTTATTAAGCATGTTTTGCTGCATAGAAGGTTGTAATAAGTCAATTTAATAGAACCTGTTACTACTGAAGTCTATGGTGTCGGAGTTTTAGCATGCTTGCCAAAATTAATTTAGCATGTTTTGACATCAAATATCTCCAAAGTTAGCCATTTAAAATATAAATTACTTCAAACTAAAATAATATAGACTATAATGATTAGTATACAGGGATGAAAGTGCTCTCCGGGAAAAAAAGCGGAAATGCTGATATTCTGATATTCTCCCATAGGTTTATCATTGTCAGGGAATCAGGGAAAATTCCCGGAAGTCGGGTTTCATATATATTGGTATACGCTGATAGTGCTGCACCGTTTGAAGCATGTATTAGTAGTGTATGCTGATAGTGCTGTGGTGCTTGGAGCATTTATTAGTAGTATACGCTAATAGTGCTGCGGAGTCTGCACCACATATTAGTATATGCTGATATGGTGCTGCAGGATTGACAAATCCCGGAAATCCGCGGAATCGCGGAGATCTTTCATCCCTGAGTATAATGTGTTTATCTCAGAAAATGTCAAAAATTCAAAATCTTTTACTGCATCTTTAAAATGTGAATTAATATTGGCATGCATGAAAAAATTCTGACAACATGGGTCTCATTCACCAGTAACAGGTTCTATTCAATTAACTTAGTATTCCCTTCTAAGTTATATGCAGCAAATATATGCTTAATAAGGGCACCAGTACCTAAGTTGGATATATCGGATACAATCTAGGTTAGATAAAGGATTCACCCGGTACTCGCAGTACACGGGTGAATACCAGCCTTATATAAAAAACGGTTGAAAAAGCGGGTTAATGAAATGAGAGCCTAATTTCACAATCTAAGAAGCAACATTTATTCTTTGTAGGTGTCTTCATATTTACCCGCTACCTCTGAGTTGAAAAATATAAAAAAATAGCTAGTTTAATATGATTTAAAATTGAAATCGATGGCATTCTATGGCCGCCATCTTGGATTTTTGCATTCTCTCCCATTTCACCAAATCTGTGGCAATATATGTAGCCATTTGATCATGGAACCACAGCTTCTACTTCATGTTCCATACTAAACCTCTTTTCGGCTGTATTTACACTACGTTGTACTTCACCCGTGTACTACAAGTACCGGGTGAATCTTTTATCTAAATCTAGGTATGCTTTTTGGTTGTGTAAATCGGATGCGTTCATCGGATTATAAAACTTTAAATTATAGTAGACATCTTGGCCTAGATAGCAGACTCAATTGTGTAATACTCACTATGCTTGTACAGTAAGTGCATAATTAAATGAGCAGGTGTTTATAAGCAGACTATTCTCCCCACACCCACACCCACCCACACCCCGCACCCACACACACAAACACTTTGGCTTACAGTAAATGTGTGAGTGTGCATGAGTGTGAGTGTGTGTTGAGACCCAGATTTTAATGATTGATTATTTGGAGTTTATGCTATCGCATCATCTAATCATCTTAGGATCGGTTAGCAACTTGGGACATAGATAAAAGATTCACCCGTGTACTTGCAGCACTCGGGTGAATACCAACCCTATATAAAAACGGTCGAAAAAGCGGGGAAATGAAATGAGAGCCTAATTTCACAATCTAAGAAGCAACATTTATTCTTTGTATATGTCTTCATATTTCCCCGCTACCTTTGAGTTGAAAAATATAATAAAACATCTAGTTTAATAAGATTTAAAAGTGAAATCAACGGCATTCTATGGTCGCCATCTTGTCTTTTTGCATTCTCGCCCGTTTCACCAACTCTGTGCCTATATGGGTAGCCATTTGATACTGGAGCCACAGTTTCTAGTTCCTGTTCCATACTAAAGCTATTTTCGCCCGTATTTACACTATGTTGTCGTTCACCCGTGTACTATACACGGGTGAATCTTTTACCTACTTGGGACAGTGCTTACTAATGGCGGTGTTATAGTGAAAATAACAGACCCAGTGAAAATAACAGACCAACGGCACCACAATACGATATTCTACCGAGTCACATTATTCCAAAATTAAGCCAAACAGTATTTACTGTAATGCTCCAGTAATAGATGAGATAGCAAAAACTAGTTGTTGTGCCCCCCCCCCCCCACACCCACACACACACTTTGGTATTGATCTCAACATCGTGTACAAAAAGCAGGCGTTCTTACCGCTCGGCTATCGTCCGGTTTAGTACCACAGGTTACTTTCAGGGGCTCTTTTTTTTCTTTGGGATGGGGGGCGGGGGGGGGTTATAATTTTGTTTATCAACCAGGGAATATAATTGCTGACAATTGGTGTTCCTCATTCCACTGCTTCTTGTCCTATTCCTGTAATGCCAAGTGAGCGCCAGGCTTGTTGGCGACAAGTATAAATTAATCATTGGTTTGACTCGGCCAAGGTTCGGACCCGCAACTTGCCACACGGGAAGCGAACACTCAACTCTTTCGGCCAACTTGTCCGGCTTTTCAGTTCGTGGAATACCATGATAGTTTCATGGTACAGTTATCGGGTGTGAGCAACTGAATGGAGGCAGTGTGAATGGATTCTGAATAATGCAGGACGAAGGGTGGGGGGTGAGGGTGAGTAATGTACATGTGTGAGGGTGTGTGGGTATGAGGTGGTGTGGGGTGGAGGCTGTTTGCAGGGAGGTGGAGGTGGAGGTGGAGGTGGAGGTGGAAGAACCTTTTGGCAAGGCCTCTCTAATCTTAGCAACACCTGAGTGCAGGCAAATCAAACTTTGGAGATCTTTGAAGTGAAAGCATTCCAAATAAGTGTGGGTGTGCATGCTGAAATATAGGACAGGTGCTCTGTACAGGCTTTATTCACTTGTTTTCGAGCATAACATTAAAAGGGGGAACAGAATTAAGTTAAAGGGTACACCAGTGTTTAAGTCGGATATGTATGATCAAATCTAGGTAAGATTTTTGGTTTAGAAAAGTGTATGCTGTCAACAAATCATGCAGCTTTAAGCCTGGCAACCAGAAACAGTGTGATAGGATTTCATAAGGTGTAAATAGTTGTTCATGTAACCTCACAGAGGCAAGTCATGTTCAGGGTCATTTGACTGTGCTCAGTTAGGCAGTGCCTCACTGGTGCTCGGCATGTGGTATCAACCATCCTGTGTAATCATAAACAATGTAACGTGGAAACCAAATATGTGGCACACAGTTTCTGAGAATGATCAGACGCCTTTGCAGGGGACTAAGGTCCTCACTGAGACCTGAGCCATCACCACCTACCACGGATGCCTACCAACCTATCAAAATAGCCAAAAGCCGACAAATCTCAGATAGCTTTCATCTCGGTTTTGTGGGGGTGTTGTGGAAAGGTTTCATTGCCATTTTGGGTGGTTTTCTTTTTTTTGGTGTGTGTGTGTGATTTTTTAAAACCGCATCTAATAAGCTGTTAACAGCCATCTCGTAAGTCAAACCGGGATTAAATTTGCAGAAACAAATGCTCATTAAATGCATCAGTAACTAAGTTGGATAGGTTGGGTAAAATCTAGGTAAGTGTCTTAGCTTAAAAAGAATATTACGCTTTCACTGGACTACGCACTCTTAAACCAGGGGGGGGGGGTGTTCGCGTGCAGAGGCTTTCCAAAAACATGGTGGTTTGGGTATAGCTAATAGATATGACCTCTTCTTTTGTTGGTTACTGCATTGATCACTGAAATTCCTCGCATTAAATAACCACATAATTCTATCAATTGGATTCAGTAATACCGCAAGCAATAATGGTACTACCCAACAGAAAACCCACAGAAATTTGTATCTATTACACCACGGGATTAACACTTTGTAACACAGCTCCGCAATCAGTACCAAGTCAAATAGATTTACACCATTGTTCAATTGCCTCATGTCCAAATTGTTCATGTGAATAATAATAATAATTATTATTATTATTATAATAACAAACGTGCAATAACTAATGACGATATATAACACATAAAGAAATGCATCTGGACAGGTTTAAACCACCTCCCACCAATTGAACAAGGGCGGAATAATCCATTATAATATATAAT
>CM059197.1:42345325-42355505 GCA_030323885.1 Branchipolynoe longqiensis
GGTCCATCTTGCGGGTGTGTCTTTCGAGATAGCTTTATGTGGTTTAATAAAGCTGATCAGTAGTTGTCTGGAATTCCTTAGTCCTCGTGACTTGGATAAATAAGCCCTAATGGCTGAAACTACACAAATCTGTTTATCTTCCTGAAAACTATTTACATGAACTGTGGACTGTGGGTCCCCTGTGCGATTCGATTTTAGCAATGTCTCTAAATCAAATGTCGCCTCATCCCTATCTATCTCTAATCCATCCAGTGAGAGTGCCACAATCATTTGGCCTCAGTGTCCCGTCACTAGCAGTAACAGCACTGCTAACTTAAAACCTAGTTCCTTCATCGATAAATGTCTATTACTAGGCCATGACTTGAATAACTTAAATACTATCGACACATCCCAAAACCTATTATATTTGGGTTTGGGTGGATTTCTTTCATACACCGATCTAATGAACCAGTGTACTAACTGATGCTTTCCAATCGTTTGTCCATCTATTCTTGGTAGAATAATAGAAAGTGCCCATCTTGCTGCAAATCCTAAGCCTTTTAACATTCTTAGAAATCTTAAAATTTGGGCTATTGTAGGTTTTAATTGTTTGACTCCTTTAAGGAGACAATGAAGTCCCCATTTCTTTAAATAACTTGTGTATAATTTCACTGTTCCTTTCCTCCAGGCTTGTGAAATGGCTGTTTTGCGTAAATTTGTCTAAACCATACTGTTCTAAATGTTTTCTTAAAAAAGGAATACCAAAAGGGGTGTCGCTGACACGTCTCCGTGGACTGTTAGTGGTCGTTGATGGTGTAGGTTGTTCCTTTCTCGTGGGAACCTGAGCATGTGTTTTTCTCCTAACATTACTGCCGCTAGCCATGGTTGTGTGTCCCATGCTGGTACTATCAGTACCAGCATGGGACACACAAAATGTATTATTCCAAATCAGAGAAAATGCATCTACTCTCCAGGCTTCTGGCTCTGGATGCCAGGACACATATTTGGGTAACTTTTTGTTGTTGTATGATGCAAATAAGTCAATTTCTGGTTTGCCCCATTTATGACAAATGTAGCTGAAAATACTCTGATTTAATAACCATTCCAGATGATCGTGGAAATGTTGACTTTTCTTGTCAGCCAAAGTATTTTGACTGCCTTGGATATGAGCTACTGTTAGCCATATGTTGTGTTCCTCTACCCAGTCCCAAATTAGTTTGGCTAATTGGTTACATGGTTTGGAACGAGTCCCTCCCAGATTATTTATGTAAGCCATAGCTGTTGTGTTATCTTTCAAAACCTGTGGTGTTCTCTGTGGTGAAGTGGTTAGAGTGTCGGACTCCTAATCTGAAGGTCAGTGGTTCGATTCCCCGTGCCGCCACCTGAGGTATCCAATCACACTAACTATGTTATATACAGTGATTCGTTCTCTTGCCTCCTGGCTGTTGCTGGACTGAAAACGAATCACCCTATTCTAGCAACGGTCATTTATAAAATGAACCAACTGACAACGGATGGGTATGACATCCATCTGTGCTGGGTGCCTGGCCATGCCGGCATACAAGGAAACGAACGAGCTGATCGGGCTGCGAAGAAGGCCCTGAACTGTGATCTTGAACCGTGTCTGATCCCTCACTCTGATCTGAAACCACTAATAGCCACCCACATAAAATCCAAATGGCAACATGAGTGGGATGAAAACATTAATAAACTTAAAGAAATTGAACCATCTGTGGGAAAGCCACCACAGACTCATGCGGGAGGTCGGCGGGACCAAGTGGTCCTTAGCCGCTGCCGTATTGGCCACTCGTGGCTTACACATGCTTTTCTGCTCAAGGGGGAACCTCCCCCTGAATGTATTGGGTGTCAGTCCCCGCTGACACTCAAACACATTTTACTAAGTTGCGTTGATTTTTTGGCCCTGCGCCAACAGTTCTACACTGCAGACAGTATGCATGACCTTTTTACTAAGGTAAAACAGGAAAACATTTTAGCCTTTTTGAGGGCAGCTGGACTGTACCACCTCATATAGTTTACTAAATAGATTCTATCAATTATTAATCAAACTTTTCTTTTTCTATGGGAATTTGTTTCCCTTGACCACAAATATATGATTGTGAGCTTTCTAATTTAATGAGTATCTATTGGCACATAATTGATTGTCTGCCTTTACATCTAAAAGCGATGGTTTGAACAAAAACCAAATATTTCTCGCCATGAATATGGCCTATGCTGCCGACACAGCATAAAGCAACCACCAATCAATCAATCAATCAATCCTTATCATCGTGGTGGTATGGATCTTTTTCCTTCGCAGCACCCTGCACTTCTTCATAACCTTACCTCTTAACTCCGCGTATTTACCCGCGCATTTAGTGGCCGAGTTGGAGTTCGTTGAAGACGAGTCCGACGAAGAGTCAGAAGAAGAGGATTTGTTCTTCTTCCTCTTCTTGAATTTCTTCTTACTCTTCTTCACCAGTGACTTATTCTTACATGCCCTGGTGAACTCATCTTCATCTGATGATTGTGCCCTCTTTTTGTGTTTACGTTTGCGTGCAACCACAACGACCTCCTCCTCCGACTAGCGTTTATGTGGTCATCTATTATATATATGATATATATATATATATATCATATATATAATACATTACACAAGATGAGGCTCGGTAAATAGGTTGATGCACAATATGGTGTCTCGCCTTAACAACTTGGGAGGGAGGTGAGAGGTGGAAGGGGGAAAATGAGTGAATGGGGGCAAATGCAGCTGACGTGGGAAGGGGGGGGGAAGGGAAAGGGAAAGGGAAATGGATAGGGGTGGGGGGGAGGGGAAGAGAGGACAGCACGTGCACATCACAAAAGAGGGGGTGTAAGAAACGAGTAGTTTCATGCAAGGTGCTTCATAACCTGAAAGAGCGAAACAAATTTATTTACAGACACAGACATAAAAAGTCCATTTACTCCCATCTCACCGCAGTTATAAAATAATGGGCACTCTGGCAGAAATTATGAAGCTGCAAAAACAGATTGAATGACTTAAATAGTTGTTACTGAATAAATTTTTCGTTTTATTAATTTCTTTGAAGAAAAAGGTTTTTAAACCTCACAAGTCAATGATTGCCCTAGAAAACTTAGCTGGTTGTGATTGCCCCACACACAGGGTGGTCTTAGTGAAGAATTGAAGTGTGTGTCATGATTTAGTATCTACCCTTTTTTTCTTCTTAAAAAAAGATTAATATATTACTAATATGTTAATCTTTTTTTTATTAAATATAATGAGGTTGCTCACAATAGTCTATCTTACCGCACGTTAGTTTGAAGTAACTTTTATATTAAATGGAACACTTCGGAGACATTTGAAGTGAAAACATGCCAAATTAATTGGGAATCCAGACACCAGTTTTCAGCAGTTACAGGTTCTATGAAATTGACTTAGTATTCCCTTTCACGAAACAACAAATGCTTAATAAGTGCACCAGTATCTAAGTTAAATATGTGGAAATACATTTAGATAAGTATGTTGGGTTAGAAAATTTGATTATTTCAACAGACTATTCAGCTTTAAAGTCACATGAAAGTAGTTGCCTAGTAAGAAAAGCTATGCACACCAGTGTCCCTCGCTATGTTGATTTAATATATAGCGACACAATTTTGAGCTTAGTGAAAAACCTAACGAATTTAATAGGTACTTAATGTCCATGGATGTTGCTAGGACGTAAAACAACAACAAACAAACTTAATGTCAGAGAGTGATGCAGTCATGTTAAGTTGTTTTCACAAATAAACCTTTTTCATGCAGTATGTGCATTGAGCTGCCACCCACAACATCAGTTATTTCCCCTGCCATCAGAGGACAGGTTGGTGGTGGAAATCCCTTACATGACCTTTTCCACAGAGCATGCTGCATTTTGAGCTGCTATCCACAACATAGTTCATTACACTCACATCAGAGGGCGGGTTGATGGTAGAGATCCTCTATGTTTTTGCAACCTAACGATGCACTAATTTTAAGATTGCATATTCCGATATTTTGGGGTTTTCTTTAAATAAATATATTAGGTTAAACGTTATAATCCTCACATGAGCTTAGATCTTGCCAGGAAGCAATCTCCCAATAAATTTACTTTATTAACGTTTATTTCAAATGGTTAACTCTGGATAATATGAAGTGTAATGCCTAGTACACACCTCCCATTTACGATTCGTGCACTAAAACTCGTGACTCGACCCGACCCGCTTAAAACTGAAAACGGGCCGATTCATTTTTCGAATCGCGAATCGCAATCGTAATCGGCCCGTTTTAGCCCTAAAAACTGAGTTTTATACACGAATCGCAATCGCTAGGTGTGCGCGGGAAGCGCACACCTAGCGATTTTTGTGCGCGAAACGGGCAGTTTTCGATCGTATACGGGAGGTGTGTGCGCACAAACAGTAGGTGTGTACTAGGCATAACAAATTGTAAAGTCGCCGGCTGGTGGTGTGGGTGGTGTGGACAAGCCAAAGGAAATCAATACAGGTAATGAAGGAAAATAGGTGAAGAGTTAAAGTAGGAGAGTGAGACTCCTTCATTTATTACTTTATATAGGTTTTCTAGAATCCAAGATGGCAGTGGTCAAATGGTTCAATCCACCAATCAGAGTACAATCTGCTGTATCCAAGGCCTTGTTATGCTGGCTGCAGTGCCTTGTGGTGGCCAATGATCCATAAATAACACCATGGGGGGAGGGGGTATGTGAGGTGACTCTTCCAAAGAGTATATCTAGGAAGTGACACTCCTCCAAAGACTATTCTACTATACAATTTCTATACCTAATGAGTAATAGTTTACCAACTCCACATATCCCTCATATGCCTTTGGATTTTATATATTACCTTTTATCATTATATAGACAGTTTGCAATTTATTATAGTAATTTCACATAGATCCTCATGCATTATATCGAAAGATTTTACAAAATGCTCGAGATAAGCTAAATTTACCCGAGTTGTGTAGGC
Source organism: Branchipolynoe longqiensis (assembly GCA_030323885.1). NCBI lineage: Eukaryota > Metazoa > Annelida > Polychaeta > Phyllodocida > Polynoidae > Branchipolynoe > Branchipolynoe longqiensis. Next base: position 42,350,297 of record CM059197.1, read on the forward strand.
ATAGCACAGGAGCACCAAACATCAATACATGTTTAATGTGTACACCTCTAACTAAGTTGGATATGTTGGATCAAATATATGCAAGTGCGTTGCTTTTTGAAAATTTGATGTTTGTATCGTACTATGCAGCTATAAAGGGGCAGTAACATGATCAATACAATTTTATTTATTCACATTTATCATGATCAAATACAATTATTTAATAATTCTAACTATTTATTTTCTCGAGTGATTTAGGGCCCAATGGAGGCTGAGAGTATAACTATGGTCAAGCTGTGCCTGTTGGACTCATTCAGCCCTAATGACCCTTCTCAGCTGTGAGTTACATCAGACAGGGAGGGAATACCTGTGCAGAATATTAGGATTTTTCTATCAAATAACACTGAAACCCGCTTAGACACATAAGTAAATAATTATAGAGGGGTTATAAAGAAGCAATTCACTGATATTTATATATATATATGAGTCAGCCTCACGAAAATGGGCCAATTGGTGGTTTATTTAAGATGTCGGCGTCGCAATTCTTAAAGTGTTGTGCATTTCTTTGTTTTATATTAAATTATCCTAGAAACAAATAAGGTTGTTGTATTTTCTCTACCTTTACATTCAGGATAAATTTAAGGACTTTGCAACACCTCTGTCAATGCTAAACTATAAGTATGCCGATCGACGCCGACATCCAATGATCGACGCCGACATCTTTAACAGATGTCGGCGTCGCAATTCTTAAAGTGTTGTGCATTTCTTTGTTTTATATTAAATTATCCTAGAAACAAATAAGGTTGTTGTATTTTCTCTACCTTTACATTCAGGATAAATTTAAGGACTTTCCAACCTCTGTCACTAATAACTAAATTATGCCGATTGACGCCGACATCCAATGATCGACGCCGACAACTTCCACAATTGGCCTCTTTCGTGATCCTGACTCTATATATTATATATATATATATATATATATATATATAGTATAGTTATACGAGTCTTACCTTGGTACAGATGATGGATAACTGTTGTTTTACCGAGGTATAAGCCTCGGATAGATGTGGGCTAGGGAGAGGTAAGCACGTCCGGTACCAGCAATCTTAACCTACTTATTGAGGATAAAAATGACTTTCAAACAATGGATACTATTACTTTACCGAAAAGGTACACCAACGGAATAGATGTGGCAGGGTGTGGCGGGAGGGCCCTAGCCCACATCTATCCGAGGCTTATACCTCGGTAAAACAACAGTTATCCATCATCTGTACCAAGGTAAGACTCGTATAACTATACTATTTTACCTCGGTAAACAGCCTCAGGCTAGCCTCAGGCTAGGGAGACCTTTACATAATTCATTTTTATCCTTAATATCATTCTTTCTTATTATTATAACATTCTAAATTTTTGTTCTCACCTATTCTTGTTAGTTGGCGAGAAGACGCTTTGCAACGCCGGTAGGCTTTTCTAGTCGTTTATTATAATGTTTTGCAAACGACTTAGCCGTCTTCCAGCCTGCATGCGCTAGTATTCTTTTCACAGAAATACCAAGCACCCGTGCCTTGGAGACCATGGCTCCTCTAGTTGAGTGGGAAGAGTATTTACTCGTATCCACTCCAGCCAATTTCAACACCGTAATTGTCCATCTGGCAAGTGTGTCTCGTGAAATCGCCTTATGTGGCTTTATAAAGCTCACTAATAGTTGTTGTGATGCACGTAAATCCTTTGTCTTGTATATATAAGCCCGTATGGCCGACACAACACATAATTTCCGATCATTCGGAAAACAGTCTAAGTGAACCGTTGATAAAGGGTCACCTAACGTGTTCGATTTAAGCAATTTTTCTAAATCAAACGTAGCTTGTTGCTTGTCTATTTCTAATCCAGTTAAGGATAAAGCAACAATCGTCTGTCCTCTGTGTCCGGTTACTAACAATAACAGGACCGCGACCTTAAAACCTAACTGTTTTATATCTAACCACGAGTTGTGAGGCCAAGCCTGAAACAACTTAAATACTATAGAAACATCCCAAAACCGACTATACTTTGGTTTTGGAGGATTCCTTTGATAAATTGAACGAAGTAAATAACAAATAACATAATGTTTTCCAACTGTTTCGCCATCAATTCTAGGTAATATAATTGATAACGCACACCTCGCCGCATTAATCGATCCAAAGGAAAGTCCTTCATCCTCTAGAGAACGAAGAAACCGAGCTACTTGTGAAATCTTTGGATTTGTTGGTTTAACTTTCATTAACAAACAATGTACACCCCATTTCTTTAAATAGGTTGTATACATTTTGACAGTTCCTGGCCTCCAGGCATCCGATACTATCCTATCCTCAGTAATTCTGTCCAATCCAAATTGCTGTAGCTGCTTCCTTAGAAAAGGAATGCCAATAGGGGCGTCGTTGACACGTCGCCGTGAACCACTAGCGGTCCGTGGTGCGTCAGATTCCCGAGTTTTCTTGGGAATCGTATACGATCTTTTGCCAGTTGTGAAACTGCTGGCAGCCAAGGTTGCGTGTCCCAATCGGGCACCACCAGTATCGCATGTGTCCCTTCCAAGCCGATTTTTCTCACTACTCGGCTGATAATGCTAAATGGTGGGAAAATATAAAAATAATTATTTTCCCAGGTAATAGCAAACGCATCTACTTTCCAAGCATCCGGTTCAGGATGCCAAGAAACATAACAGGGTAACTTGTTATTATTTCGTGATGCAAATAAGTCAACTTCAGGTGTACCCCATTTTTCACAAACGAAGTTAAACAAAGGTGTAGAGAGAGACCACTCTAAATGGTCATGGAAATTTCTACTTTTATAATCTGCAAGTGTATTTTGTGACCCTGGAATATGCGCTACAGTCAGCCAGACTTGTTGAGCCTGTGCCCAGTTCCAAATCAGTTTAGATAACTGATTGCAAGACTTTGATTTGGTTCCACCCATGTTACGAATATATGCCATGGCAGTAGTATTATCAGTTAGTATTCTAACCTGTGATTTATTTATCTTTACTAAACTACGTAAGCCCAGATAAATAGCACGCAATTCTAGTGCATTAATATAGTCTGATTTTTCATCATCAAGCCATCTACCTCCTGTTGTGACCCCATCTCGATGAGCTCCCCAACCTTCTAACGAAGCATCAGTAGTAATTACTGTATTAGGTTCCGCCATGCGGATTGGATTTGGTGAACTTGCTATATGTTGCATCCACCATCCAATATCCTGTAACCCTTCTTGCGAAATAAACATCTTTCGCTCAAAATTGCCTTTAGTTCGTGTTAACGCTAAATTTTTATCTATTTCTAGCGACTTAATATGGGCCTTCCCATATAACACAGCAGGTGCATATGAGGTCATTATGCCAATAAGAACAGCAACCTGTCTAATTTTTGGCTTTGATAACTTAATAAGCTGAGTCGCTGTAGTCATAAACTTAATTAGTTTTTGTTCTGTTATCGACACTGTAAGGGACTGTGTATCCAGAATAAACCCTAAACATTTGAGTTGTTTTGTTGGTTTAAACACTGACTTTTGTTGATGTACATAAAACCCCAATTTGTGAGTAATGCACATAAATCCAAAACTGCATTCACACAACCAATTTGTGTTGATGCTATAATAAAAGAATCATCTATGTATGGAAACATTATGTGACCCTTCCTCGCCATTACCGAGAAAACAGGTTTAAGCAATTTAGTAAATAAACGTGGCGCACAAGCTAAGCCATTCGGCATGCAGGTAAACTCATAGAGTTGGTTATCCCAAATAAATCGAAGAAATTTTCGGTATTGTTCCATTATGGGAAGCGTATAATATGCATCCTGTAAATCAACACTAGCCATCCACGCATCTGGTGTAATCAGATCTCGTGCCGTATCTAGAGAGAACATTTTAAAATGTCGATATTCCACCCTTTTATTAAGGATTGTTAAATCCAGGATCATTCGAACATCACCATTAGGCTTCGGTCTCGAGAAAATGTTTGAAATAAACTGTCCTGAACAGTGTGTCACTTTTTGTATAATTCCTTTCTCAAAGAATTTATGTACCTGTTTAGTTAGTGCGTCTCGTTCAACTGGTTGAATGTTATATGGAAAAGGTATTATACTTTGTACAGGAATTTGTGTAAAAGGAATTTGAACACCCCTAACTATTTCTATAATTTCTTGGTCACTAGTAATTTTGTGCCACTCAGAAATATGATTACTAATATTACCAGCCACAAAGTTGCTTACAGTTTGTGTGTTTTTAGAGGCTGCAGGGACTTGTAAAGTTTGTGTTTGGACCTCTACTTGGACCCGCCCCTGGGGAAAGGTCTCGACGAGTTGAACCCTCGACCTATTGGCCGTGCGGTGTTGTCGGTCCAGCCTGGGCGAGCGCCCCGGCCCCGAAACCCTTGACCGAAGTTTGAACTCGGTCTGGTTCCTCTGGTGAACCGTCGTGGACGAAAATCCCCTCGTGACTTCCTGTTTCTTCTTGCCATCCATGTTTTTGCCACTCTTGGCTGCAGTCTCTACCTCTTTATAGAGGTATTGTAGTTGACCGCCAAACATCTTGGTGTTATCTAAAGGTTTCCCTTTAATCGGCTCTGGAGCAAGATAAAGCGTAAACTCCTTCCCCTCATTATCGGTAACCTTCTTAGAGCGAGCCACTTCTTTGCCAGCATCTGTGCAAACTGACTTGAAGACATTTTCATATCTTCGATACGACAGGTAATTACCTGCCGCCGCTAACACTGCAATGCCTTTGTCCATTGTCTTAGCCAAAGACGAGAACTTATTTTCACTCTGCATCCTATTAGCCACAGGAACAATAGCTGTTAGGGTAGCCAACACTGCCTTATGCACTGTGTGCAACACATCCTCAAACTTCTTACGGTCATCCGTCATATTGACATCCCGATCCATTTCTTTAATGATGGAGTTGGGAACACCCTTTATGCCTGTTAACTCATCTCCTAACTTGGAGATAACCTCCGCCGGTTTGAACGTGCGGAAATGACCATTCACGGTCTCGCGCATAAGCGTAGTGGTTTTAACCCGCTTAGCCTTTGGCTTCTCCACCTTCTTAGCCACTTTAGTGCCAATGTCCGCATAGACACCTTCATATATGGTGTCTGAGTCTGATTCCGTAGAAGTAGACTCAGTGGACGAATCAGAAGAAGAATATTTCCTCTTCCTCTTCTTCTTTTTGGACTTAGTCTTCCGCTTTTTGC